>PVJC01037548.1:0-17151 GCA_004026665.1 Murina feae
TGTTTCAGTGGGGCTTTTATGCTCACTGCATCTGCCCCGAGTGTGTTCCTTGTGGATCTGTTTTGTTTAGGTTAGTCCCACTCTGGCCACTGGGTTAGGCTGGCTCCTGTATCTTTAAGGAGGTGTTGATTAAGCCTTTGCCTTAGGCTACTCAGTCTTTTATATGCAAAAGCCTCTGATGCAGCTTGGGAGGGGCGGGCCCTCGGGGAGTCTGCAGGGCAGGCCGGAGCAAATAGCTATGGTGCTTCTCAGCCCTGCGCTGAGGGACACCAGGTCTCTGTGTCCCACGATAATTGCTGCAAGCAACGCTGAGAGAAACCCGCTTTGGATTTCCTCCCGGTGCCAGTCAGTCCCCCTTCTCCGGGTGCCTGGGTCCTCAGAAACTCGCCTGGAACTGGAGTTCAGAGCCGCTGGGGACTTGTGGCTCTCTCCGTTTTGTAAAAGAATCGCATCCTCCGGTGCCAGCCCTCTCCCCAAGCCCCGTGCGCGCGCCTCCGTACCTCTGTACTTTGCTTCCGCCGCTCCTCTGAGTCTCAGACTTTTCTAGTTGTAGGATTTTCACTCAGCCAGCTTTCCTTTGGGTTCGAGTGGTGTCCGTGTGTTCTTTTCGTGGTTTTTCTGAAATAGTTTTTCACAGCGGCATTTACCTTATGCCGCCATCTTGTTTCTCCGGGATATGTCTCTTACAAATATATTTTCCCAGCCTTTTTCTTGTCTTTTCATTTTCTTAACATCTTTTAAAGAATAGAAGTTTCTAATTTTGTCAAGGCTTAATTTCTGAAATTTTGTATATGTGTATGTATGGTACTTTTGGTGTCCTGTGTAAGAATTCTTTGCCTAATTGGACAGTCTATGTAAATTTCCTGGATTTCAATTTGTTTACCTGTGAGAACAAAAAGATGTGTGGGGTATTTTGCCTTCTTTGGAACAATATTTTTATTCAGTCCTTTTCAGATTTAGTCAAAGTAAAGGAGATAGTTTTGAGATAGAATAAATAGTAAGGTGAAGTCTGCAGACCCAATTTTATTTTTTTGGTGTCTGCTTTCATAATTCTATTTGTTTCCTAATGGGTAAGTGGTAATTTGTCCCACCTTTCCTACCCCCGGTATTTTGAGCTCTTAGTGTAAATGATTCTCCCTTGGTTTTTTTTTCTGGTTTTTAGTATAATCCCAATAACTGTTTTTGTTGTTGTTGTTTTTACTCCGTTTATTTATTTATTTTAAAATATATTTTTATTGTTTTCAGAGAAGAAAGGGGAGGTAGAGAGAGGTGGAAACATCAATGATGAGAATCATTGATTGGCTGCCTCTTGCACGCCCCCTACTGGGGATTGAGCCTGCAACCTGGGCATATGCCCTTGACCAAAATTGAACCCAGGACCCTTCAGTCGGCAGGTTGATGTTCTATCCATTGAGCCAAACCAGCTAGGGCTTGTTACTCCTTTTAACAAAAACAGATGCATTTGTTTCTAAAGTATGCATACATTTTACTCAGGAACTAATTAGTATTGATATCTTTTTAAAAAAAATGTTTTTGTTAATTTTTAGATATAGGGAAACATTAATGTGAGAGAGAAACATTGATCAGTTGCCTCCTGCTAGCACCAGTAGAGCCTGCAATCCTGGCATGTGCCTTGACTGGGAATCGAACTGGTGACCTTTTGGTGCATGGGACCAACTAAGCCACCATGCAGGTCAGGGTTTTAGTTCTTCATTGTTCAGAAATGATATGAGAAAGGTTTTCTGGAAGGTTGGGGATAGTAGCCACCAGAGTCTTACATTTTGAGAATTCATTGGTATTGAGAGATGGTCAGAAGCAACAGTTTTTGTGAGCCAAGAAATTAAACTTTTTATATAACTAGAGGCCCATTGCAGGAAGATTCCTGCAAGAATAGGGATTCCTCAGCCTATTCCTACAAGAACAGGGCTTCCTGAGCCATAGCAAAGCAGAGACGGGAGCGAAGCCCGAGAGGCAGGCTTTGCTCCCTTCTCCGCTGCCTCACTTCCTCCCATCTCTGCTGCCTCGCTCCCTCCCATCTCCACTGCCTCGCTCCTTCCCTTCTCTACTGCTTTGCTCCCTTCTGCAGCACTTGGCTTTCTTTTAGGCTGTCTTTCAGCCTTCGCTCCAGCCTGTGTATGCAAATTAACTGCCATCTTGGCTGGGTTAATTTGCACATAGTCAACTCTGATTGGCTGGTGGGCATGGCTTGGCTGGTGGGCGTGGCTTGGGTGTCTTGGAGTGAGGGTCAATTTGCATATTACTCTTATTAGATTAGATTAGATTAGTTTGTATAATATTACAGAAGCATTGTTTTCAGAAGAGCAGTATTTATAATAGCACAACTATATATTTATTGTGGCATGTCAAATCCTTTAAATTTTACGTGTAAATAGTGAAAGCTGGGCAATAACTTGTAATAGTAGTTAATATTAAAATGTTTGTCAGAAAGCTATTTGGGAGAACAGGAGAAAAATTGACTTCTGGAATACTGGATACAGAGTTCAAACCAACAAATGAATGCTAAAAGTTTAGTTCTGGTGCCAATTTCCTTAAACTTTGTTTTCATAGTATTGAACCTTGAAAGTTGTACCTTCCTGTTTTTCTCTTTGAAAAAGATAATCATCTCTTTATGCACATTCTTTAGAATCCATTCTGATAATATTTGGTTGGAAAATGAGAAAGGAGCTTTCAATGACATGTGATGTTTAGAGCCAAGGTGTCATTGTGTGGGGGAGAGAGGATGGTCTGCATCCTACCTCCCTGTTAAGATAACTTTTTCCAATAAATTGGAAAACAACTTTTCCCCACCATGAGTGGATTTGAGTTCATTCTCTCATCTTTCTTTGAGAAATTTAAGTTACAGAAATGACTATTTATCTTTTACCCCAACCCAAAGTACCTTTATCTTCTATGACAATACCTTCAGCAACTCCATATGCCAAGGTCAGATCCTTTGCTATTATTAGTAGAGAATGGGATCTACACATTGTTCCTTCCATCCAGCCTCTGTAACTGGCCCTGGGGAACAGAATCTAGTTTTCAACCCACAGGATCCTAATGACTACTGGTTGCATACACAATAACCATCACCCAAAAAAAAAAAAAAGAGCCACCACCAACTCCATTATCTGTCCCACTTCCAACTGGATTGAGGCTGGAGTCCATTCTTCACAGTAGTGGCTGGTGAATGAAGACATAATTTTCAAAAGAGAACCTTTGATACATAACTCTTCTACTTGAGAAGTGGTTTGGGAACATGGTTGATTGGCCCTATTCAAGGGAGACTATTCAGTATTTACAATTATCATTTATGCTTCTGTATTTTAGTAAGGCTATTTGAGGGTTTGATTTCATTAGGTTTTAGTTCTTTGAATACTACTATACTTGAGCTCTTTGAATTCTGTACTTTCTGCTTCAATAAGCAATTTTTCTGCTCATCAACTTTGTATATTTCCTGAAGTTTTTTTTTTTTGGTGGCTTTTAAGAAGATATAGGCCTATATTAAATTATTGAAAGGTCTTCTAGGTCAAAATAGATGTGGCCTATAAAAATAACATTGTGTTAGATATGTTATTTCTGGAAATAAACCAAGTAAATTTCATAATATTCTATTTCATAATTTATAAATAGGATACATATTTTAAAATAAGGCCAGACATGTGTTTATTTGTTGCTTATGGGACAAGATGTTACTGAAATAATCTTGTGAACTGTGTCTATCTCTTTCACTTTTTTCTCTCTACTGCCTTTAAGGAAGATGTTAAGATTAGTTTTTACCTCTGGCAGTGTTTTAGCACCTTTTTTCTACATTAGACATTCTGTCTGCCACATTTTTATAGTGTGATAGTAAACTTTACTCAAAATAAATGATATAAAATTGTTAAGAATTGACCCTATTTTAAGTTTCTTTATAACCAACAAGATAATAGGTAACAGGTTATTTTAACATTATCTTAGATCTAGATTCAAACTGATACCTTCATTGGTTCAAGTCACATTGATTTACTAGGTGGAGATACCTTGTAAACCACACCACTGTACTTGATTGTGAAAACTTTTTAAAAAATTAAATATATTTTTATTGATTTCAGAGAGAAAGGAAGAGGGAGAGAGAGACGGAAACATCAGTGATGAGAGAGAATCATTGATTAGCTGCCTCCTGCATGCCCCACACTGGGGATCTAGCCTGCAACCTGGTCATGTGCCCTTGACTGGAATCGATCCTGTGACCTTCAGTTTACAGGTTGACGCTCTATCCACTAAGCCAAACCAACTAGGGCATGAACACTTTTTTTTTAAAAATCACTTTAAAAGTTATTTTCTATAGGAAATCCATGCAGAGGCATTCATCTGTGTCTCATGAATTTTAAAGCTATAGATGGAGGCAAAGTTGAAATGACTTTAAAAATTGAGTGTTAGAAGGAGAGTGGAGGAGGTAAAAGAAGGATAGATAGATTGTAAGAAGAAGGGACATTAGGAAAGAAAAGTTAACCTAACATTAAGATACAGAAGTAGAAGGGAGATGCTAGAAATGGATCCTGCAGCGATCTCTGCAAAATAGGAAAACCAAGTCATAGTTATTTTTGTTGTAGAAACTAGATTTACAGTATTTTTTCCCCCACATCGAGAATACTCTTTTTTTGGGTCAAGTTTATTGAGCTATAACTTACATAATAGAATTCATCTTTTTCAGAGATACAGGTATTTGAATTTTGATAAACACTTGCAGTCTTGTGTGCCTTTGTACTCCCTCATCGCTCCCTAAATCCAGCCCCTAGGTGGCACTGATGTGTTTTTTTTTTTAATCCTCACCCAAGGATATTTTTCTATTGATTTTTTTTTTTTTTAAGTGGAAGGGGGCGGGGAGGGAGGAGAGAAACATTGATGTCAGAGAGACACATCGATTGTTTGCTTCCTGCACTCACCTGACCAGGGACGGATCAGCCTGCAACCAAGGTACGTGTCCTTAACTGAAATTGAACCTGGGACCTTTCACCTGACCGGCTGATGCACTGTCTACTGAACCAAAACCACTCAAGCAGCACTAATGTATTTTCTTCTCAATAATTTGCCTTTCTAGAATATCATAAATAGGATCATAGGGTATGTGTTTCCTAGGACTGCTGTAACAAATTACTACAACCTAAGTAGTTTTAGATAACAGCAACTTTATTCTCTCACAGTTTATGAGTTCAAATGGCCAAAATAAGGTGTCAGCAAGATTGAAACTCTCAAAGGGAGAATCTGTTTCATGACATTATATTAGTTTCTGAGGGTTGTATCTTGGGCATTCCTTGGTTTCTGTACACATCTCTCCAGTCTCTGCCTTCATCTTCACTTGGTGTTCTCCCTATGTCATTACATCATCTTTACCTTCATGTTTCTGTGTACAAATTTTCTTATAAGGACACTAGTCATTGAATTATGGCCCACCCAAATGTGGTATGACCTCATCCTAATTTGATTGCATTTGCAAAGACTCTATAAGGCCAAATAAGGTCACAATTCAGAGGTTCCAGGTAGACATGAATTTTGGGGGAGACACTATTCAACCCATTTCACATACATAGGGTACGCAGCCTTTTAAAAAAATGTTTTAATTTATCATACAATAAAATTTGCTTTCCCCCCCCCCCAAAATATATTTTATTGATTTTTTACAGGGAGGAAGGGAGAGGGATAGAGAGTTAGAAACATCGATGAGAGAGAAATATCGATCAGCTGCTTCCTGCACACCTCCTTTTGGGGATGTGCCTGCAACCAAGGTACATGCCCTTGACTGGAATTGAACTTGGGACGTTTCGGTCCACAGGCCGATGCTCTATCCACTGATCCAAACCAATTAGGGCAAAATTTGCTTTTTAACTAACACTACAACACTAAGGATACAGAACAGGTCCCTTATACCAAAAACCTTCTTTGTACTGCATTTTTATAGACATAACCAATCCCCTACTCTTAATTCTTGGCAACTAAAGATTTTTTTCTTGTCCTTTTTGGAAACTGTCACATAAATAGAAAATAACATAGGTAACCTTTAACTTTTTTTTTTTGTTTTAATTCTCATTGATTTTTAGAGGAAATGCAAGAGAGGGAAAGAGAGAAACATCTATTGATTGCCTCTTGCATGCACCCTGACCAGGGCCCAGGTTATGGAGGAGCTTGCAACAGAGGTAAATGCCCTTGACTGTAATCAAACCTGCAACAAGTTGGTCCACAGACCAACACTCTATCCACTGAGCCAAACTGTCTAGAGCTTATATGTAACCTTTTGAGATTGGGTTTCAGTCAGCATGATACCCTTGAGATTCATTCAAGTTGTTGCATGTATCAGTAGGGTTTATTATTTGTTTGTTTTTAAATATGTTTTTATTGACTTTAGAAAGAAAGGAAGGGAGAGGGAAAGACAGAGAAATAGTGTGAGAAAGAAGCATTGATTGGTTGCCTCCTGTATACACCCTGATGGGGGATCCAGCCTAAAACCTGCGCATGTGCCCCAACCTGGAATCTAACCAGTGACCTTTCAGTGCATGGAATGATGCTCAACCAGCTGAGCTACACTAGCCAGGGCAGTAGATCTTTTTAATTTTTATTTATTGAATATTATTCCAGTCTATGAATGTACCACAGTTTATCAGTTTACTTGTTGAGGGACATTGGGTTGTTTTACATTTTTGGCGGTTATGAATAGAGTTAAATGTTTCTGTACAGATTTTATGTGGACATAGTGTTTTTATTTCTCTATGCATGATTTCTTAATCTTGGCACTATGACATGTCAGACTGGATAATTCTTTGTTGTGGAGGACTGAATTTATAACAGCTTAATTTCAATAACATACAAAAACTCTGCTCCTTTACAGCTTTGTTACCACAGGTAAGATCATCCTGGGTTACTCAATTGAACCTTAAATCCAAAGACAATTGTCCTTATTAGAGGCACACGAAGGGGAAAAGAGAGGTCCATGGGAAGACAAACAGAGACTGGAATTATTCAACCATAAGGCAAGAAACTCATGCAGTTTCTGAGAGTCAGAAATTTGGGAACAGCCTGTCTGAGCCTTTTTGGGTTAGGATCTTGATTTTATTTTATTTATTTTATTTTTTCTTCCTTTTGTGTGTGTGTGTATAAAATTGACTTCAGAGAGGAAGGGAGACGGAGAGAGAGAAATATCAATGATGAAAGAGAATCATTGATCGACTGCCTCCTGCACACCCCCTACTGGGGATCAAGCCCGCAACCTGGGCATGTGCCCTTGACCAGAATCAAACCTAGGACATTTTAGTCTGCAGGCTGACACACTCTATCCACTGAGATAAACCAGCTAGGGCTATATATTTATTTTAAACTTTAATTTTTAAAATTTACTGATTTGAGAGAGAGAAATCAGTTTGTTGTTCCACTTATGCATTCGTTGGCTAATTCTTATATGTACTCAGATTGGGAATTGAACTTGTAACCTTGGTGTATCAGGATGATGCTCTAACCAACTGAGCTATCCCTCCAAGGCTAGGGTCTCTTTTTATTTATTTTTATTATTTAAAAAAATATATATATTTTTATTGATTTTGGAGAAGGAGGGAGAGGGAGTGAGAGATAGAAACATCAATGATAAGAGACAATCATTGATAGGCTGCCTTTCACATACTCCCTACTTGGCATTAAGCACGCAACCTGAGCATATGCCCTGACCAGAAATTGAACTGTGACCTCTTGGTTCATAGGTTGACGTTCAATGACGGAACCATGCTGGCTGAGCAGCCTGTATCTTTTTCATCTGGCTGTACCTGCATTACATCCTTTCCTTTTTTAATAGTAAACTAGAGGCCCGGTGCACAAAATTTGTGTACTTGGGAGCAGTCCCTCAGCCTGGCCTGCACTCTCTTGCAGACTGGGAGCCGTTGGGGGATGTCCTACTGCTGGCTTAGGCAGTCCCTGGGGGGAGTGGGCCTAAGCTAGCAGTTGGACATCTTTAACGCAGCCTTGAGCCAGGCTTCTGGCTGAGTGGCACTTCCCCTGTGGGAGTGCACTGATCACCAGGAGGCAGCTCCCGCATTGAGCGTCTGCCCCCTGGTGATTAATTTGCGTCATTGTAACCTGTCATTCTGACGTTTGGTCAATTTGCATATTAGCCTTTTATTATATAGCAGGATCAGTAATCTAGTAAATAAAATGTTTCTCTGAGTTCTGTGAACTGCTTTAGTAAATTAATTGAGCTTGAGGACGGGGTTATTGGAACTTCCAATATGTAGCTGGTTGTTCAGAAGCTTAGGTGATAACCTGGACTTGTCCAACTGTCTCTAAGTGGGGCTGGGGCTGGGGGGTCAGGGGGAGGCAGTCTTGTAGGACTGTAGGATCTGATGCTGACTCCAGGTAGATAGTGTCAGAATTGAGTTAAATTGTAGGACACCAGCTGGTGTTGGAGAATTGCTTGTTGATGTGGGAAACTCCCACTCCTGGGTGTACTCGTTAATAATGGCAGATTTTGTAATCAAAGAAAAAATGATAATTTCAAGAGAAACATCGAAAGTGCTTTATTCAAATTAATGTCCATCGCTAGTTACACATTTCCCCCATCTTTCAGGTAATTTGTGGGTACTGTCCCAATAGAACTTGTTATGAGGCAAACCATTTAGAGACCCAATTTTCCACTTAGTATGTTTTGAAGTGTTACTCAGAAAGTGCGTGTGCCATCGATGGGAACAAGTGGTAATCTGAAAGAGCAAGGTCTGGTGAATATGGGTTAATATTTCCCAGGCTAGATCTTTTAACGTGTCTTTAACTGGTTTTGAAGTGTATGATGGTGCATCATCATGAAGCAAAATTATTTTGCCGTGTCTTCTGGCACATTCTGCACTTGATATTAGCCAAAAGGCCGAGAAGTGATTCCTGGCACATTCTGGTCATTTGACAATCAAAGCATGGTTTAAAATCTTTCCCATTGCTTGTAAACGATCGGAAATTATTTGCTCGAAATTGTTTGCTGAGTGACATATAATATTTCTGCAAGCTGTTTTTCATTTTGACACGCATCTTCATCCAATAATGCTTGTAATTGTTGGTCTTCAAACTTTTCCAGTTAACCTGGACGTTCTTTGTCTTTTACATTGAAATCATCACTTTTAAAGTGTTTAAACCAGCATTCACAAGTATCTTGAGATGGAACATGTTCTCACCATAAGCTTCCTGAAGTATACAATAACTTTTTCTTCAAAATAAAGTAATGAATTAAAACTTGTTGCAAATGCTCTTTTTTTGGCGTGAAATTTGACATTTTTAAGCATAAAAATATCTATGATGTTAACACCTTCAGCAAATTTGACATATGAAGTTTTGAAACTTTCTGTCAATTCAACAAAATAGCATACATATCAAATCACATATATATCAACATATGTGTTACTCTAATTTTTGAAAAAAGTTCACATTATTAACTGGTACCCCTAGTATATGTCCCCTGCTACACACATTAGAATTGATGACCAGAACCTTTACACTGTTAAAAGAATGAAAAGAAGCCATAGCCTGCAAGTAAACATTTTCGAAACGTATCTGATAAAAGACTTGTATCTAATATATACAAAGAATTCTTAAAATGCAATAGTAATAAAACAAAATGTGAGCAAAAGATCTGAAGAGATTCCTTACCAAACAATATACATAGATGCCAAACAAGCATATGAAAAGATTTTGAACATCATATGTTCTACGGAATTGCAATTTAACCACCAGTGAAATACCACTGTACACCTATCTATTTGACTTAATTTCAAAAAGTGAACAATACCAAGTGCTAGTGAAGATATAGAATAATGGGAATTCTCTTTCAGTCCTAGTAGGAACACACAATAGTGTAGCCACTTTGGAAGGCCACTTGGCAGAGCTAAAACATAAGATTACCATTACCCAGCAGTTATATTCTTATTTACCCAATTGAGTTGAAAAGTTCACAAGTAACCTGCACATGAATATTTATAGCAGCTTTTTTTCATAATTGCCTAACACTGAAAGCAACCACGATGTTCTTCAGTAGGCAAATAGATAAAGTGTGACAGAAACACAGTAGGATATTATTAAGCAATAAAAAAAAAAAATAAGCTGTTAAGATAAGGAGGAACCTTTTATCATATTTCTGAGTGAAAGAAGCCAGCCCAAAAGGGCTCTAAATTGTATGTTTCTACCTTTCTGATATTTTGGAAGAGGCAAAACTTCAGAGACAATAAAAAGATCCAAGGGTTCTGAGTGAAGGCAGAGAGATGAATAGGTGAAGCATAGGGGATTTTTAGGGTGGTGCGATTTTTCTGTTTTATTGTAGTGATACATGGCCTTATTCATTTGTCAAGCCATAGAATTGTACAACATAAAGAGTGAACCTTAATATAAATTGTGGACTTGAGAAGTATTATCCTATAATATTCCGGGCACTGATTATAACGATAGTCAAGGTGCCTGCTTTTGTGAACCTTACAGTCCATAAATAAATCGGGAAAATTTTAATGATGTGATAAAAAGTAGTAGATGGCTACTTTAGATTGAGTAATGAGGGTAGATCTCTTTGAAGAGGTGAGGATTTTTAAAAAAATATATTTTATTGATTTTTTACAGAGAGGAAGGGAGAAGGATAGAGAGTTAGAAACATCGATGAGAGAGAAACGTCAATCAGCTGCCTCCTGCACACCACTCACTGGGGATGTGCCAGCAACCAAGGTACATGCCCTTTACCGGAATCGAACCCGGGATCTTTCAGTCTGCAGGCTGACGTTCTATCCGCTGAGCCAAACTGGTTAGGGCAAGAGGTGAGGATTTAACTTGAGGCTGGAATATACCAAGTGTTGGCTTTTAAAGGTAGAGGAAAAAGCATTCCCAGCAGAGGGCACAGTTAATGCAAAAGGCTGGAAGGCTGGAATAACAATGTGTTTGAGGAATAGAAAGAAACCCAGATTTGCTGTGGGTGAGGAGAACAATATGAGGTAAAGTCACAAAATCAGTCCTGGGTGGAATGGAATAGGGTTTCTGTAAGCCAGGATAATGAGTTTGGGTTCTATTTTAAGTGAGATAGGAAATTATTGGGTGTTTAAGCAGAGTAGAGCATGATCTAATTTCTTTTTTTTAATTTAAATTCTTTATTATTTAAAGTATTCCATATGCCCTCACCCCCCTACTGTCTGTGTCCATTGGTTATGCTGATATGCATGCATACAGGTTCTTTGGTTGATCTCTTCTCCTCCCCCTTCTTCCTGAGGTTTTAAGGTTTGTTCAATACTTCTATGTCTCTGGATCTATTTTTGTTCATCAGTTTATGTTGTTCATTATATTCCACAGATGAGTGAGATCATGTGGTATTTATCTTTCTCTGACTGGCTTATTTTGCTTAGCATAATGCTTTCCAGGTCCATTCATGCTGTTGCAAGTGGTACAAGCTCTTTTTTACAGCAGCATAGTATTTCATTATGTAGACATAGGTTTTTAATCCACTTATCTGCTGATGGGCAGTTAAGCTGTTTCCAACTCTTAGTTATTGTAAACTAGAGGCCTGGTGCGCAAATTTGTCTTGCCCAGTTCCAATCGGGACCAATGGGGACTGCAGGAGGGCTCCAGGGCATGTCCGGCCCTCTCACCTAGTCCCAGTCGGCCAATCACAGCAGCAAGCTTACCTACCGGTTGGAGGTCTGTCCCCTGTGGCGAACTGGCACGACCACGGCATACTCAGCCCCACGATGGGTGCCTTATGTGCCGAGCCAGGTTCGGTGAGCCTGAGTGGGGACAGTGAAGGATTGAGAAAAGACAGACAAGAGAATAAAAGCTGGATTTGGGTGAGACACTGTCCTCTCTGATGGAGAGCTAGCGACAGCACCACGGACTACAAACTGTGTCTTTATTTGATAGCCAGATTCCACAAGGCAAAGTAAGGGTGTTGTCAAAGTTGTCAAAATGTTTACAATATTCTTGTGGGTTTCAATCCTTACGTGCACCTGAACTCTATCAAGCCCACATCACTCAGGCATGTGGGGCCACATGTTCAGACCATTGGTTCAAGCTTACAACTATAGCTGTTGGCTGTAATTGTCCTGGGAGTTGCATGTGGCAATGAGAGGACTGTGCCCTCTCATGAGCCCAATGCTTGAACTTGTCCAAACACTGTAACTGCTCCCCACATCTCCCGCTTTTTTTCGGTTTTTAAACACTTCCATTTACATCATCAAAAACTCTAAGTAAATTATTCAGCATAACCAAAACATCAAGAACAAACTTCTGGTTGTTAACAGAATAACCAACACACTACATGTTAACATTTTCAGGATATCTTACTCAGAGTCCTTAGGTTTAGCTGTGCCAAATGCAGTTACTAAAAACAAAAGAAGGGGGAGATGTAGAGAGCGCCTGGGAAGGTACATTTCTTTAATTATTGTCAGCTGAATCCAGTGGCATTGGCAGAGCCATGTCCTGGAAACATACCTTGCCAGAGGCAGGTATGTTGTCAGCCTAACATTCTGCTCAGGCACCAGGAGGTGGGTTTCATTACCTAAATCCAGCCAAGCACCAGGAACAAACATGATTATCCGGGCCCATCCAGAAGTGACGATTACAAAGAACTCAAAAGAATGCACATAATCTTCTTTGTCTTGGGCTTTAGTAAAACTTCCTGGTTTTTGCTGTGTAAAATAAACATGCTCTATTAGCTCTGAGTCCCTGTCTCTCCGTTAGAGGACAGTGGTCCCACTCAGTCCCAGCTTTGCCGACTGTATTTGTGTCTGTCTCTTTCATTTTCTCAATCCCCAGTCGCCCTTATTCAGGAACCGAACTGCCTTTCCTGCTGAAAAGAGAAATTTTATACCCCTTGGTGGTCAGTGCACATCATAGCGACTGGTTAAGTGGTCGACTGAACGGTTGACTGATTGGTCAGACACTTAGCATATTATACTTTTATTATGCAGCATTGTGCTGCTATGAGCATAAGGGTGCATATATTCTTTCTGATTGGTGTTTCTGATTTCTTGCCATATATTCCTAGAAGTGGGATTACTGGGTCAAATGGGAGTTCCATTTTTAATTTTTTAAGGAAACTCCATACTGTTTTCCACAGTGGCTGCACCAGTCTGCAGTCTCACCAGCAGTGCGCGAAGGTTCCTTTTTTCCCCCATCCTTGCCAGCACTTTTCATTTGTTGATTTGTTGATGATAGCCATTCTGACAGGTATGAGATGATACCTCATTATCATTTTGATTTGCATCTCTCGGATTATTAGTGACTTTGAGTATGTTTTCATATGTCTCTTGGCCTTCTGTATGTCAACTTTTGATAAGTGTCTATTCTAACTTCATTTTTAAAAAAGTACTCTAGTTGCAATGTGGAGAATGGATGTAGGAAGGGAGAGGGAGCTGAAGTTTTAGTGACTTGTAGTAATTTGTTGACATAGCAGGGATGTGTGCGGCTTGGACTAAGATGGTTAAGAAGAGAAGGAAAAAAGTAAATAAGTATTTTAGGGTATATAGTAGGGCATATTTTGCAGGTAGAATCCTAAGCACATGTTGCTGAGGGAAAGATAATGTCTGTATCTTTGGCTTGAGTAACTGGATGGATGGTATTGAATGAGTGTGCCCAGGTGATAGTTTCAATTTAGTCATTTTAACCATGTAGACAGTTGTAAATAATAGTCAAACCTAAGAGTCTGAAGCTCAGGGGAGAAGACGAGACTTGTATATATTCTCTGTTCTGTCTGCTCTCTCTTGCTTGTTTTGTTTTTTCGCTTTTTCCCATTTTGATATATTTTTACTACTCTTCTACTTCATTTATTTAAAAAAAGTTTTAGTCTTGGCCAGTATGGCTTGGTTGGAGCATTGCACTGTACACCCAAGGGTGGTGGGTTTGATTCCTGGTTGGGGTGTATGTGAGGCAATTGATTGATGCCCCCCCACCCCCCTGCCTTCCTCTCTCCTTGAGGACTTCCTCTCTCTAAAGTCAATAAAAATTTTTTTTAAAAAAATTTAAATTACAATGGACATTCAGTAGTATATTCGTTTTAGGTATACAGCTTATATATGGTTAGGACAGTTATATAAATTATGGAGTGATCCCCCTTGATAAGTCTAGTTACCCCCTGACATATAACCTGTATTGCCTGTTTTATAAATTCTACAAGTCATCAATGATACACGGTTTCTTTTTTTTTTTTTTTTAATATATTTTATTGATTTTTTTACAGAGAGGAAGGGAGAGGGATAGAGAGTTAGGAACATCGATGAAAAAGAAACATCGATCAGCTGACTCCTGCACACCCCCCACTAGGGATGTGCCCGCAACTGAGGTACATGCCTTTGATCGGAATCGAACCTGGGACCCTTCAGTCTGCAGGTCGATGCTATATCCACTGAGCCAAACCAGTTAGGGTGATACACGGTTTCTTTTAAAAACCTCAAACAATACATATAAAACCTAAGTTTCCCAATGATTACCTTCTTTATTACACACAGACCTCCTTCACCCACCACTATTACCAGTTTGGGACATAAACTATTTTTTGTGTTTATTTGTAAGTCTATGTACAAATATAGATTTGTTTCCAAAAATAACATTGCGTTATGTATATTCTGTAATGTTAAAATGTTCATGGAATTATTTCATTTTAAAAATATATTTTATTGATTTTTTTTTTTTTTTAGAGAGAGGGTTAGAGAGTTAGAAAGATTGATGAGAGAGAAACACCGATCAGCTACCTCCTGCACACCCCCACTGGGGATGTGCCCACAACCAAGGCACATGCCCTTGACTGGAATCGAACCTGGGACACTTGAGTCCACCGGCTGACGCTCTGTCCACTGAGCCAAACCGGTTAGGGCAATTATTACATTTTAGTCATTAATAAGTTATTTATTTCTTTGGCTTCATGTTATGCATATGTGATTTATTTAACTGGTTGCCAATTGATATTTAGGCCATTTCTGTAGTTTTCTTTTTTACTGTTATACAAACAGTAATTTTTACTCTTTTCAAGAATTTAAAATATTTAAAATTTTTATTATGTAAAATTAATATACACAGAGGTATACAAATTGTTAAAATTACCAGCATGTTTTTGTAGAGCATCTAACAATGATTCTTTCACAATGATTCTTTCACAATGATTCTCTGTAATTATCTGGAGAGAATCACTGTTCCTAAAATGTTTATAGACTATATATATACTGTTATCAATCTTTCTATATAAAGTTAATTTGTTTTTAAAATGTGTTTTATCTCTACAGATTTTAGTTTTTTGTTGCAACTTTGAATTAATATTAATTTAGAGTAAATGACCTACACTATACTATTTTTTTCTAGCAGGCAACTGTTGATGTAGATTATGTATGAAATCAGCACTCAGATATTGGATTTTTGTTACTGCCTCTTAGTTTACTTGTCTTGATGTTGAGTTCTGTGGTAAACAGTCTTTGGGTATTGAGAAGATAATAACTATGCAGAATGTGGTAATGATGTCTTTGAAGGCCCGTTCTATAACAAGCACTTTGAATCACAAGAATATCCTTTGAAATGCAGTGATGAAGCTTTTCTGTAAACACCTCTTTTTTATATATATTCTGGGTGACTTCTAATGACTTTATTTATGGTGTATGCCTTCCCTATCTATATATATAAAAGCCTAAGTGACTGTTACACCAGAATGACTGGAACAACCAGTTGCTGTGATGCACACTGAGCAGGCAGGCAGGCAAGCAGGCAGGCAAGCAGTTAGGAGCGAGCAGGCAGGCATGCAGTTAGGGGAGAGCGGTCTCAGATTGCGAGAGGAATGTCTGACTGTAGGAATTGGGCCTAAACCAGCAGTCAGACATTCCCCAAGGGGTTCTGGATTGCGCGAGGGCACAGGCCAGGCTGAGAGACGCCCCCTCGCCCCCATGCATGAATTTCGTGCACCAGGTTTCTAGTTTAAAATAAAGCGCTTGCCCTGGCCAGTATGACTCAGTTGGTTGGGTGTTGTCCAGTGCACCGAAAGGTTGCTGGTTCACTTCCCAGTCAGCGCACCTGCCCAGTTGCTGATTCAATCCCTGGTAGGAGGTACGCAGGAGGTGGCCAATCTATGTTTTGCTGTCACATTGATGTTTCTGTCTCTCTCTGCCCTCCTTTCTCTTTAAAAATTTTAAAATGGCTCTTATTACAGGTTATAAAAGACATGTAATGGTACAATTTAAATAAACAAAGAAGGTGAAGGGGAAACTACATATATCAGACCAAAACTATAGTAAGGCCAAAATTTTAGCTTTGAATGTTTTTATATGTAAGTCAAGGAGTAAAACATTAGATTTCATAGAGTTCACCTCAGTAGGAATTATTGTTCTATTTCATTTTGGTAGATTTGAGAAAACATCAGAATTGTTTCATATTTAACATTTTAAGTGGAAGTCTCATTTTGTATAAAAACTCAAGGCACTGGGGCTGGTCTGGGTCAGGGACAGGACCTCTGGATTACAGTCTGGGACCCGGGGGAGAAACAAGATGGCGGCATAGGGTAGACACCGTAAATGCAGCCGTGAACAACTATTTCAGAAAAACCTCGAAAAGAACACACGGACACCACTCGCACCCACAGGAAGGCTGGCTGAGTGAAAATCCTACAACTAGAGAAGAGTCTGAGACTCAGAGGAGCAGTGGAAGCAAAGTACAGAGGTACAGAGGTGCGCGCACGGGGCTCGGGAAAGGGCTGGCACCGGGGGACGCAGTTCTTTCCCAAAACGGAGAGAGCCACAAGTCCCCACCGGCTCTGAACTCCAGTTCCAGGCGAGTTTCTGAGGACCCAGACACCCAGAGAAGGGGGACTGACTGGCACCAGGAGGAAATCCAAAGCGGGTTTCTCTCAGCGTTGCTTGCAGCAATTACCGTGGGACACAGAGACCTGGTGTCTCTCAGCGCAGCGCTGAAAAGCGCCATAGCTATTTGCTCCGCCCTGCCCTGCAAACTCGCCGAGGCCCCACCCCTCCCAAGCTAACTCAACACCTCCTTAAAGATACAGGAGCCAGCCCCACCCAGTGGCCAGAGTGGGACTAACCTAAACAAAACAGATCCACAAGGAACACACTCGGGGCAGATGCAGTGAGCATAAAAGCTCCACTGAAACAACTCTTGCCCCATAAGGGTGTCTCCAGCACAGAAATTCTCCCA
>PVJC01037549.1:0-17155 GCA_004026665.1 Murina feae
CACACACACACACACACACACACACACAAAAGGTGCCTGGCAGACTGGGGCCATCATAGGACATCCACTGAGGGATCCCAGACTGTGAAAGGGCACAGCTCGGCCTGAGGGACTCCCTCCACCCCGAGTGCACAAATTTTTGTGCACCGGGCCCCTAGTAGGGGAATAAGGACACATATGTAATATCTAACTCAATAAAGAAAAAATTTTTTTTAAGTATTATGAAAGACTAGGGGCCCGGTGCATGAAATTCGTGCACGGGGCTGGGGGGGCTGGGGGGGTGGCCCTTCAGCCTGACCTGCACCCTCTCCAATATGGAGTTCTTGGGGACTCTCACAATCCAGGACTTCTGGTTCTTAACTGCTAACCTGCCTGCCTGCCCTAACCACTCTGCCTGCCAGCCTGCCTGATCCCCCTAACTGCCCTCCCCTGCCAGCCTGATCACCCCTATTAACTTTCTTTTTTAATCTTATCCCCTTCACGCACAATTGTATTTGACTTCCTTATTGGCTTCTTCCTCTCACACAATTTTTCTCCTTTATGTAACACTTCCTACTGACTCGTCATTTATAAATTTTTCTTTCCTCCTTATTTCCTATTTCTGTTCCATCATCATTCTTCTCATTTTTCTACTACCCTCCTTCCCTTCCCATATTCCTTCTTTCCTTTATCTTTACCCCTGCCAACCCTCCCCTTTTCCCTCCCTCTGACCTGCTTTGCTCCCTCCCCCATTCCTTCCAAGGCTGCTCCCCACCCCTCAGCTGAGGCCTTGGAATGGACTCATTGCTAAGGCCTCTGCCACCTGGGAATCCATCACGGGGCACACACACACGAAGCCTCTTGTGTGTGTGCCCCGAACATCGGGCGCTTTGCAGACTGCAGCCTCTGGGCTGGCCGGCTGGTCCCGCCCATCGACTTCCACCTGCAAAGTGCCCGATGGCCGGGGCACACACACAGAAAGTGCCCGCAGCCTCCAGGCGGCTGGCTGGTCCTGCCCCTTCTGCACGGGCTCACTCTTCCCACCCCGCCCGGGAAGGGGGGGCATACGGAAGGGCTTACCAGCTGGCTTGCTCCTCCCACCCTGCGGCTGTGGCCTGGATACCAAGGCAGAGGTCTTCTGTCTGCCCTGCCGGACCCTGGGGCTGTGGCCTCCATCATCTTGCCTGGGCTAATTTGCATACAGTTGCTCTGATTGGCTGGTAGGTATGGCTTAGGCATCCCAAAGATACGGCCAATTTTAATATTATGCTTTTATTAGATTAGATTATTGAAAGGGTCTAACTAATATATTTATTTATATTCTAATTGTAGAGCTTTAGCTAAGAAATTTGACAGTAAGTTACCATATAAAATCACTCTGAATTTTAAAACTAGCCATATTGACTGGAGAGAAATGGAAGGGGAAGGAAGAGAGTCATTAAAAATGGAATGCTCCTGGCCTGATTACAATGCTGGGGACTTCCACATGTTATCTTTTTAATCAAGATATCACTATGAGGTAGAATTCTCGCCCCTATTTATTCCATTTTTTTCACTGTGTCTAATGCCTAAGAAAGTGCTTGGCACAAAGTAGGTGCTGAATACATATTTATTCAATAAATATGTGGAAAAATTGAGGTCCAGAAAGGGCAAATAACTTGTCTAGAAGCACCACCCAGGAATTGGCAGTGTCTGACGTCCTAGCCAGGGATCCTTTCACTCTCTTTAATATCTAATCTAATAAAAGAGTAATATTGAAATTGACCATCTCTACGGGATGCCTAAGCCACGCCCACCAGCCAATCAGAGCAGCTGTATGCAAATTAAACCAGCCAAGATGGAAGCCAGCATTCACGGAGCTAGAGTAAACAGAGGCTTCTGTTGCACAAGAGTAAACTATCTGCCGGCCAGCTCGGCTTCTCCAGGCTCAGGCAACAACATAGTTGCAACATTGTTGCAATTATAGAAGCCTCAGAGCTGAAGCAAACAGCAGGCTTCCGTTGCACCAGCGATGGAGGAAACTGTCTGCCTAGAGTCTACTAAGGCAACATTCTTTCAATTATAGAAGCCACAGAGCTGAAGCCAACAGGAGGCTTTGTTACCTGCCTAGACCTCGCTTTAAAGGAATAGTGTGTCAGTTATAGAAGATAAATAAACCGCAGAAACCTGCTTCCAGCCAGCCTTGCTGGGACATTGAGTCAATGGGAGCTGTAAGCAGCCTGAAAGCCTGAAAACAGCCCTCAGGCTGGCACCCAGGCTGGCCACACCCCAGTGGGGTGAGGGACCCCACTGGGGGGCTTGGCCATTCTGCAAACAGCCATCAGCCCCTCACCCAGGCTGGCCAGGTACCTCAGTAGGGACCCAAAACCTGAAGGGACTGTGGGCAGCCTGAAAATGCCCCTCAGCTCCTCACTCAGGCTGCCCAGGCACGCCAGTAGGGACCCAAAACCTGAAGGGGCTGTGGGCAGCCTGAAAACAGCCTTTAGCCTGTCACCCAGGCTGGCCACACCCCAATGGGGTGAGTGTCCACACTGGGGGGCTTGGCCAGCCTGCAAATAGCCATCAGCCCCTCATCCAGGCTGACATCCCCTGAGGGGTCCCAGACTGCCAGAGGGCACAGGGACCTCCCAAGTGCACAAATTTTTGTTCACTGGGCCCCTAGTATACATACTAAGGGCCCAGTGCATGGGATTCGTGCACTAGTGAGGAGCATGGCCTGCATGTATTGGCGCTCTGTGGGAGCACCGCTCATCCAGGCCAGCTGAGGGACTGTGGACCCACTCTGTGAGTGGCTGCTCCTTGGTCTGGCATCTTCCATGGAGCCAGAGCACTCGCCTCTCCACGGGACCCAGTCAGAGCTGAACCCAGAGACAATAGCACTGAGAGGTGGTGGAGTAGCCCTCAGTCCCACAGTGGCAATGAACTTGCCTCCCAGCCTCTGAGATCAGCTCTGTGAGCCCTGTGGCAGCACTGTGCAGCTTGCAGGCATCCAGAGGAGGTAGCAGGGAGCAAGGAGGAGGAGCCTGGGATGAGGAGGCGAAGATTGCAGCCTGGGTTCCTGCCTGTGGGCCCGGGGTTCACAGTGGGAGTAGCCACTCATCCTGGTCAGCTGAGCGGCACTCCCACTGTGGTAGTACACTGACCACCGGGGGGCAGCTCCTGCATTAAGCGTCTGCCCCCTGGTGGTCAGTGGGCATCATAGCAACTGGTTGACCAGTCATTCTCTTCGTTCCTCTGTTTGGCTCCTGGGCTTTTATTATATAGGATATTTATTTATTTCAGAGAGGAAGGGAGAAAGACAGAAACATCAATGATGAGAGAGAATCATTGATCAGCTGCCTCCTGCATGCACCCCACTGGGGATTGAGGCTGCAGCCAGGCATGTGCCCTGACTGAGAATAGAACCATGACCTCCTGGCTCATAGGTCAATGCTCAACCACTGAGCCACATGGGCTGGGCACTGTCTCCATTCTTAAGTCGTTCACATTGTAACAACAGGACAGACCCAGCTACTCGTCCTACTAGAAGTCAATTAAGGCTTTCTAAGCCTCTTATTCTCTCTCTGGGAATTGAAAGAAATAATACTTTTCCCTTGTAACATCTGTAAGGGTGCACTATGATTCATGAGACATTTTAGCATACATTATCTCATTTCATTCTCACAACAGTCCTTCAAAGGTGGTAATAAGCATTACATACAAAAATGGTAAACTATAAAGGGCCCTAAAATAAATATAAACTAATATAAAATAATGAACTATTATTATTATATGTGAAAATGTCGCTTCATGTTTTCACTACAGCATTTTATTTTCTAACATAGAAAAATGAGTGTAAGTGTTTGAATTTTCAATGATCTCTACAAACAAGAAAAACAAGGCATGAACTCCAGAAAGACACTCCTCAATAGGGAAATTGGTTTGCTAAAACCTCAGGCAGTCACTCCATGGGTTAATCGGAGTTGGATGGTGTCCGATTCTGGCTCTTGGCCCTGCCAAGTCTTTCCTTCTGATACATGAATAAGTGAATCTGGCTACAGAAGATTTTTTTATCAGCTTCATCAAAGCCAGAAAACCTGAGGAGAGATTTTGCAAAGCCACTGAAACCTGGCTATTTCCCAGCTTTAGTTCCCAGTATGATCAATCTTCTAGACTTAATTCCAAACCCACACCAGCCCCATTAAACAGGCCATCTTCCACCACAAAACTGACCTCTCTGGCTTGCCCTTCTTTTAGGGTTGACTGGTTTATAAAAGTGGTCAGCAGGTATACATTTTCCATTTGTTTCCCAAGAAAACTCCTCAGTCCACTGACACCAGGTACCCAGGATTCTGCAGGCCCCTTACAACTGTCCGCTTTTGGGGGAGGCAGGGAGATGGCCCTGGTTGACCCAGAATACCTACAGGCACTTCTTCTCAGGACCACCACGACCAGTCTCAGATCACCTTACCTGATAAGAGAGTGCAAGGTAACTGTGGAGGGCATCTAGATTTTCAATAAACTCCGTGAGATCTCCTCCCAGTGTCCGTAGCATCTGGTCATAGCCAGACTTCTTACAGAATTTAAAGAAATATTCTCCAAAGAGTTTCAGAATGGCTTCCATGGAGACACCTGAGGAATGCAAAGTGGACCCCCAAAATGAAAGCACCGCAAGGTTTGTTCTCGTTTAATTCCAAAGAGTTAAACTCCTGGCTATGTGACATGTTGCTGAGCTTCTCTCTAAGGCAGTGGTTCTCGACCTTCTGGCCCTTTAATACAGTTCCTCATGTTGTGACCCAACCATAAAATTATTTTTGTTGCTACTTCATAACTGTAATGTTGCTACTGTTATGAATCGTAATGTAAATATCTGATATGCAGGACGGTCTTAGGCGACCCCTGTGAGAGGGTCGGTCAACCGCCAAAGGGGTCGTGACCCACAGGTTGAGAACCACTGCTCTAAGGCTTTACTTTCCTCGCCAGTAAAATGTCGATGATAACGCCAAAGTCTGGAGGAGCTCAGTGCATCCCTGGCACCCGGTAGATGCTCATTAAACACGAGTCCCCTCTAACTCTACTTGTTCTTTGCCATGCCCCTGTGGCAGAAATTTCTCTACAGGCCAGAGGGGCTACAGAGCTGCACAGCCTTGTGATGGCTAAATCCGGGATGAGGTTCACTCTGACTGGGCAGTGTGTGGCCTCTGCAATTTCTCTGCCACCTCTAGACATCATTAAACACAATGGCCTTTCACCGGGATAAAGAGCTACTTCTGAGAAATAGTTAATACTCCAACTAAAAAATACCAAAAAACTTATAGTGCCCTGATTTACCCAAAAGATGATACCAAATGTACATAATGACTTCCCTTTTCTCTCTTCCTGTCCACACTGGTCTCCCTTCAAGGTGTAGTTTGCAGGCCACATCCTCATTAAGATTTCTCTCAATATCCCAGGTTACACTGAACTCTCTCTTCTGAAGTGCTGCATTTTTCTTCCCTTCCCATCTAGATGACAATTTGGAAGGCAGTTACCTCTTTCTAACCCTTTCTGTGCTGACACATAGTCAGTGCTTGATAAACTCCTGGGGGTGGGTTTGCAGCATTCTTGGGGTTACTGCCCCTGCCTGCACTTCTGAAATAAACGGTCTGCCATTGATTGCTTTGTGGAGAGGCAGTCAGAGTTTTTAAAGAACAGTTTTAAATTTCTAAAACACATATTAATCACTGTTATTTTACTAAATGTTTGCCAAAACCTTGCAAGAGAGAAACATCTATTATCAGGTCCCCTGTTATCAGGTCAGGCTGCTGACGATGAGAGTCATCTTTGTGAACTGACCCAAACCAACAGAGTTGCTGGGACTCTAACCCTAAATTCGGTTCCTCTTGTACCATATCCCACAGCCTCTGAGCAGCAGGTGGAGAATAAGGGGTCTCCCCTGAGGTGGGGACTGCTGGTGAGTTTTCACCATTGACACAGGAGACAGGGCATCCATCCACACTGGTGGCCTGGTGCATCTGTGACAGAAGATGCTGCTCTTTATAGTGGTGCATACTGGGTGCTGGGGCAGGTCTGAGAAGCTCAGGCTGATGGAGACCTGCCATTTACAATGACCAGCTCCTTGGCTGAACCCTGAAGGGCCTAGGATGCTGTGACAAGGTCTGGAATTCACAGCCAGGGGCTTTCCAGGCCTCTTGAACTATCCATTACCAATTCCTACAGAGATGGCCTAGGGTCAGAAGAAGTCTTTACAGCCTCTACTTGTGTCCAAAGGTTCTGAGCAGCAGAATCCCTATAGTTCATTGTCCACAGCCAGATGAATGGGCAAATAGTAATTCTGTATCTGAACAGGATCAACCCCACTAAGTTGGTCTGATCTTGTCAGAAAGGAGTTATACTTATGTCCCAACAATGTATTAGCCAAGTCTTCTGGATCTAGATAAAGGCCAGGACAGGAGGTGGGAGGTGATAATGGCCTGTTTTAATAAGGGAACTGAAATTAATTCCACTCAAGCCTTTTCAGTGCTTATGAGTTCTTGGAAGGAGAATTCCTGAGCAGCAAATGGACAGGTGTGGAATTGTTTCCTTCTGCTTCCTCTTTCCCTTCCTTTCCTGCTAAATCTAACTTGTTCAAGCTGAGGAAAAACAGCTGCTGTGTGTCCTGTAGACTCTGAGCAGGTGCATCCTGTTAGCTTCCAGGAAAGCACAGGTCCCATAGGCCCTTCAGGGACTTCCCTCCAGAGCACTGGGCTGTCTGCAAGCCAAGCGAAATGGAAGGAAGTGGCAGTGCTGGCCCTGTAGAGAGAGTGCCTGCTTAACTTTCCTTTTAGATCTGCAAACTGACACAAATCCTTGAGGTTTTTTGTTTCAGACCTGGTTATTTTGCCTCTGGGTGCCTGGCTCCGGTTCTAGGAAAGGATCCTGGAATGAGGATCTTGGGTTTGGGTGTGGTGTGTTCCATCTGCTCTGACTTGAGGCTTCCTCTGGGATTCTTGGCCAAGAATGCTTGTTTAGCAGAGGGCAAAAGTTGCTTTTTAAAACCACACCTGTATTGTGTTTATATAGTTTCACGTCAGTGAACTTAGGATTCTATGAGCTCTCTAGTCACAGGACTTCAGGGATATACAGGAAATGGTAAGAAAATGCAAGCGAGAACTGAACACAAGTCACAGGTGCTTGCATATATTTGACAGTGCAAAAGAGGATCTATTGCATGCTTAGTGTTCTATCTTTTGTGTAACAAATAAGGGGCAATAAAGAAATATGCATCTATCTGCTTATTTGTACAGAATGAAACACCAGGGACTGTTGAGATTGGCTAGCTACAAGGCATTGATGGGGATGAGATGGAAAGGTTAGAAAAAGTGTGGACTGGGTGGGGGGACTGACATTACTCTGAGCACAGCTTTGAACAGTTCTGGTTTAGTATATTGTGTTAATGACTCATATACTTAGAGGAAATAAATAAGATCAATAGGAATAGGGAAAACCCTAAGACGGAATTGAAACTGATTAACAGAACAATATTTCAACAGAACAGTTTTGAATAACCTAATTATGCAGGAAAGAAATCAACACTATAACATTTGAATACAGTATTTTGACTGCTTTGTCCTCATGCTAAAGACAAAAAGAACTTTAAATAAATATTTAAATAGT
Organism: Murina feae; assembly: GCA_004026665.1. Classification (NCBI taxonomy): domain Eukaryota; kingdom Metazoa; phylum Chordata; class Mammalia; order Chiroptera; family Vespertilionidae; genus Murina; species Murina feae. The sequence goes on from PVJC01037549.1 coordinate 7,615, forward strand.
TAGCGGGCTTGCTTTTCATGTGGTGTGGGTCAGAAATTTTAAAAAGACTTTTTGATAATCAAGTATTAGATAATGGGAACCAGATTTTTCACTGTATGAGAACAAAGTTAGTTATGGAAAAGAGAAAACCAGAATGAAACTTGGTGCGGTGTTGATGAGGAAATCTACCTTGTAAGACCAAGAGACTGATCTGGTTTTATACAGATAAATGGATGGATAGATGATAGATCGATGATAGATAGATGATGGATAGATAGATAGATAGATAGATAGATAGATAAGGAAGGGAGGTAGGAGAGTGTGTGAAGTGTGTGTGTGTGTGTGTGTGTGTGTGTGTGTGTGTGTTCAAGGTTCCTTGGGAAAATGTCAAATTTCAGGATTGGGGCAGGGAAAAATAACATTTTGTCATTCCAGAAAGTTTTTTAAAAATGACCAGAGAATAATGAGAACATATTAAAAGGGCCCAAGAATCAGCTTAGAGGGGCTCCCATTGGCTAAATCTTAGAGAACTTGAGTACCTAAATAAATAAAGGATTTCAACCTATTTAAAAAATAAGAATGAAGAGTTCACATTGATACAAATAGATAAATGGAGTAGAGGAGAAAATTCTTCCTTATAGTAGAAATTCAACCAATAAATGTAAAAGCAATGATATCCTTAAAAAATCCCCTTTTGAACACCATCAGACACATTAATTCAGACAAGAATCACCAATGAATAATAAAACTAGGAAAGGAGGAGCTTGAGAAGCAACAAGATATTTATACAGTCTGAAAGTATCTTTTCACAAAATACTAATTATAAAGGGGAAAAGAGTAATTTTACAGTGGAGAACCCTGGCAGATTCCATGCTAACTAAGTTATCAAATTTAATGCCAATAATGAGGCAAAATGACATAAAATGGCTCTGATATGTGAAATGAAAAAGACAAAATATCACATCTGAGGTCTTTCTGTCAAGAAAGCATAATCTGGATTGAATCAGAAGGAAATGTCAAGTAATCCTTAACTGAGGGCATTCTACAAAATAGTTGACCAGAACTTTCCAAAGTATCAATATTATAAGACATAGAGAAAGACTCCGAGACTGCCCCAGACTGCAGAAGACTGAAGAAACGTGACAATTGACATGCTCCAGGCTTTCTTTTGCTCTAAAGAACATCATTGGGACAATTAGAAAATTTCAGTAAAGTCTGTGATGACATAATGGTACTACATCAACATTTATTTCCCAAGTTGGGTAGTTGTACTGTAGTTATGCAAGGGAATTTTTAGGCATAAAGAGACATCAAAACTGTATCATACTGCCAATTCAGAAAAAAATATATTATAGGTATAGATATAGAGAGAAGGATAGAGCCAATATGGTGAAATGTTAACATTTGGGGAATATAGATAAAGACTATATGAGAATTCTTTGGATTATTCTTGCAAACCTTCTGTGAGTTTGAAATTCTGTCAAAGTGAAACATTTTTGCTGATTGTCCTAAAGAGAACTTAGGAAATCAAATATAGTAAGACCATGAGACCACATTTATCTATAGCCAACTGAGGCAGAGCTGGATCTGGGCCTCTGGGATACCATGAATTCTGTTAGATATAATCAGGGCATTATGATTAGTTTTAAAATGTCTTCATCTAGCTAGAAACTCATGCTGAAATATTTATGAGTAAAATTAAGGGAAACCTGAGCTTTGCTGTAAGGTATTCCAGAGAAAACAAAACCAGAAAAGGGGGGGGGGGGACGAGAGAAATAAAACAAGATTGGAAAATATTAATTTTGGGCGAAGGATACATAAGCTTCAATACACAATTCTCTTTACTTTTTGTATATGTGTGAAACATTCTATTAAAAAGTGTTTGTGTGTTTGTGTGTTTTAATAGAAAACTTCTTTGTTGTCAAGAAAATAATTCCCACAAATATCTACACTTGGCTTCCAGGAAAGGTATGTAAACTTCTAAAACTCTTTTCAATTACAATGATGTATAAACTCAAATTTTCTGACTTAGCAGGTTTGGCTCTTCTGTATCATCAGGAAATGTTTACTTCTTGTTGGGTGGTAGCTCAAGGGACTAGAAATAGCAGGGTGGGCTGTCTAGGGCAGGAGGAGAAGATACTGCTAAACCCTGAATGAGGGTGAGCAGGCAGAAGAATGACACTGGGCTACAGCTGCCCACGCATGGCCTTCTGTGCCATGCCAGCATAGCCAAGGGTGAACCTGAGGATGAGTGGTGAAGGATTGAAGATAAGACAGACAGGGAATACAGCTGGGACTTGGTGGATCTCCTGTGCCTGATGAGGATACAAAAGATTCAGCCTGCAAGCTGATGCTTTATTTTATAGTCTGATTAAAACAAAGGTAGATTAACACTTATACAAATGTTCTTGTTTAGGCAACACTTGCTGCACCTCCCACAGTCCATTAACTACTTCGGAAGGAATTAGAGAGGGCTACAAGGTCAGGCTTAATTGTGCTAGGAGAGCTCTGCCTTCCAGGCTGGGACTTGTTTGTGGCCCTGCCACAGGTCAGCCCAAGGCTTGGCCCTACCGCTGCTCCCTACAGCCTCCTGGGCAAAGGATCCTGTTACATGCTCGGGCTGGTCTTCCCAAAACCTCTGCCCACCTCCTGTCACCCAAATACAACAACATTATCCCTCATGGTGCCCCACCTCAGGCACCCAGGAAAGCATGTGCTCTTCCACAAGGTAGGGAAGTGTATGCTGTACAATTTAGAAAGTTTTCCATTGGAAGTGAGTAATTTTTTTCAAAGCTTTAGTATCCCAGGGAATAAGCTTCAGATATCTGAGGAAATCCATTCATCTGGAGTACTCTCCTCCTCAAAAGATATCTCTTAAGCCAGGCATGAGATAATAGATGGGGAGATCTTTGTGAGTAGGAGAAAGAGGAGTGTAGGAAAGGAGAGGAATAGCAACCATGTTGATGCCAGATGTTGCAAGGAGGAAACAGACTCTACATTGGGAGCACTGGATTCCAGGTGTAGCAATAAGCTTATCAGTCCCTGGCCAGTTTGGCTCAGTGGATGGAGCATTGGCCTGTGGACTGAGGGGTCCCGAGTTTGATTCCAGCCAAGGGCATATGCCTGGGTTGTGAGCTCAATCCCTGGTGGGGTATGCAAGAGGCAGCCAATCAATGATTCTCTTATCATTGGTGTTTCTATCTCTCTCTTCCTCTCCCTTCCTCTCTGAAATCAATAAAGAAATATATTTTTTAAAAAATAAGTTTATCAGGCACAGAGAAAGGCAGCTGGGAAATGAGTAAGGCAGCTCAGGTGAGAGGAGTCCCACTTACACCTGGTACATAAGCTGCCTGCTTCCCTGCAAACTTGGGAACAGAGAAGTCAGCCTACCAAGGACCAGAGCACAGGGATAGGAGTCCCCAGGAGAGTTGGGGAGGGGAATAGGGTGAGGGGCTACTTTGTTGAGCATCCACTGTGTTAGGCAGTTCACATTATTGGATTTAATCTTTATAACCGCCTTCTGAGGTAGGTGCTGTGGGTATCACTGCTGTTTGACCAATGGGGAACTTGCCCATGTGACATTTCTAGGAGACCTTATAGCCTGGGGGCTCATGCAGGTCTGTCTGATCCCAGAGCCATTTCTAGAGATCTCATCTCCCACCCCACCCCATCCCCCAACCCGCTCCCCAACCCAGGTCAATGGCTCCTGAAGTCCGCAGGCTTTAGCACCAGCCTCCACATCAGAACACCTGAGTTCGGTCTCCATTTTTAGTTGGTCACATGGCCTGGGTTACTTTTCCACTTCAGAGAGTCTAGGAAAAATAAAATATTCTAATGCCTGATCTCAGGACTGGGTAAGGTTTATGTTGTTCCTCTTATTTTTAAAGAGGTATGTGCAGAGACACTTGTTGGCCTTTGCTGATAGCTGACTGTTGAAATGCATTTTGCCATGGGTTTCTTAGTAGGCAAAGTTGAGACTGACATGGCTGTGCCAAAAGCCTGTTGTGTGTTGTCACTTCAGATCGCTAGTAACCCAGTTATACACTAAGTAGGCACTTATTCACATACAGAATAATTCATCATGCAGTGCTCCAGCTCCATCTGGTTGCAGCCTGAGCTATGCCAATTAGGAAGCACAGAGCTGTGCAGTGGGCATCTGGAGAACCTGTAGCAATGGGTGTAGGTAAGTGGCCACCTGGAGCTCATTTGAAAGGCAGGGCACCAATAGGTGCGAACTGAGCATGCTTTTTTATATAGAAGGGAGACAAAATTACCTAATTTTGATTCCCAGCTTCTAATTTGAAAAATGCACTCACCATACTTACGTACCGTTTCAAGTACAAGCCAATGCATGTTATTGAGATAAACAACAAGAAGAAAATACCCTTCTGATTTTCAGCTAGACAGAGAGAAATCACAGTGATATACTTTGGCTTTTGGTAGAAAGGTAATATGGGTCAGCCCAACATTGGTCTATAAACTCGTTGCTGCCTCTAAATGTATCAGAACTGGGATTGGAACTGGATTGGAACTGAGAATGCAGATGGCATCTCTCTGCTGAAGGTCCTGCACATACCACACAGTATTCACCATCACACAGCTACAAAAATGCTCGGGGCATGATATTAGGCACATGTAGCAGTTCTTTCTGGAGACCTAAAAACTTAGAGTTTCTGTACAAGTCTGCTCAGGCTACTACGACAAAACTCCAGACTGGTGGCTTTAGAACAAAAATTTATTTCCTCACAAGAGGCTGAATCCAAGATTAAGGTGTCAGCAGGACAGATTCTAGTGAGAGCCCTCTTCCTGGTCTCACTGTGTCCTCACACGGGTGGGGGATGGAGAGCTAGATGGGGCTTACTCTGGTGTGTCTTCCTCTAAGGGCAATAATCCTACCGTAAGGGCCCACGCTCATCACCACATCTAAACCTAATTATTTCCCAAAGGCCCTATTGCCAAACACCATCCCATTGAGGGTTAGAGTTTCAACATAGGAATTTTTTCTGAAGTGGAGGGATGAGGGTATAGGACACATAATTCAGTCCAGGATAGTTCTTAATAAAATGAGATTTTTCAAATGTTTTTATTGATTTTTTTTTAAAGAGAGAGTGTGAGGGTGAAGGGAAGCGAGAGACAGAAAAGCATTTGCCTTTCACATGCACCCCCACTGGGGAATGAGCCCATAACCTGGGTATGTGCCCCGACAGGGAGTTAAACTGGAGACCTTTTGGTGCATGGGATGATGCTCAACCAATTGAGCTGCATTGCCAAGGCTAAATGAAATTTTTTTAATCTTGAAAAAGATCTGGGTGTTAAAGATCCATTCTCTAGAGCATAAGATGACAAAACATTTTCAGTAAAGGGCAGACAATAAAAATTTTCAGTTCTGCAGTCATATGCTCTGCCACAGCTACCCAACTCTTCCGTTATAATGCAGAGCAGCCACAGACAATATGGGTAACTGAGCTTTAATAAAATTTTATGTACAAAACAGACAGGGGACCAGGATTGGCCCATGGCTGTATATAGTTCCTGATTGCTGCTCAGAGGACTGGGAACATTATTTCATGCCAGCTGAACAGCAAAACGTATCTCTATTTTTAAGGGACAACAGCCAGAAGCACAAAATATAGAACTGCTCTGTCTCCCCTTCAGAGCCACCATTCGTTCACACTTGCTGAGCACCTGCTGTGTGTCCTGCATGTTGCTAAGTGACTTTTACTTGCTCCCTGATTTACTCCACTCCTTCCCATGACCCTTTGAGGTAAGTATTATTCCTTTTTGAGAAGGAGATCAACTCTCAGGGAAATTTGCTCACTGGCCAAGGTTACCCATGTGGCATGATGGGGCAGGATTCAAGTCCTCGTGCTCATTCTAGCAATAGCAAGAGGCCCTTCAGCAGAGGCTCAGAACCAAACTGAGGCGTGATGATGCTGGGACGCTTTCAAATAAAATCAGGAAAAGACTGAAGCTGGGTTTGTTTCCACCACCCAGTCCAAGTTCCATTGCTCTTTTAGTTTCTAAACTCTGAAAACGCAAGCTTTTCTGGTCAAGTCTCAATAGTCGCCTCTCAGCACAGAATTCCCACCTAACAGTTTGTATTCTTCCTGTGGAAGGAAAGGAACCGGTGCTCCTCCCACTTTGCTGGAAGAAAGGAGACAATTGTCAGCATTCAGATGTCCCTATGGGCCAGCAGCTCGCACAGGTGCCCGTCCCTGCAGGACTGCTGGCAGAAGGGCCAGCGCTAGGCCTAGTGCGGGTGGGGTAGTGCATATTAGCATAAGAGAGAGGTCAGGTGGTCTTCCTGTCAGATTATCAAAAGCATATATAATATCATAGCCTGTTTTAAAGGTTTTAAAAAGGGATGTTTAAAAAAATAAACCACAGACTCTCTGGCAGGTGTGTTAAAACCGGAGGGACGAGAGGTAAAGCTCTGGTGCTGCTATGTCCGTAGCAGGAATGCTGCTCCTTAGCTGAGCTGAGTCCGCTCCTGCACGAAATCCCGACTCCGCCTGCCGCTCGGTAGCCCCCGGTTCCACACAAGCCTACCTTCTATCCTTAGCATCAGCAGAATGGGTGACAAAGGGGTCTGGGAGCCTCCCCAACAGGCTGGCCAGAGAAGGGGTGGGATTTGCAGCTACCACGGACACTACCTGGGTCCTGGCCCACTTTTTCCTGGAAACTCTCTTTGTGAGGCTCTTTGAAAGGGTGGGCAGAGGATGCCAACCTGTGATTGTTGGGAGGCCATAGGAGCCCTGACTGCAAACTGCCTGTGTCTGCCCTCAGAGAGTCATACTGGCTTTCCAAGGCATTGAGAGATGTTGCCGTTCTTGGAGCATGAGTTTCACAGCTGAAGGAACAAATGAATGTTTCACTCTTTGAGCTTTATTTCCAGCCTCAGACTTGGCCTTATCTCCACTCTATTAGGAGTGCAGGAGCTGAAGGACCAGGGGCTAATGCACATCTGGTCAGGAGTTAATCATCAGCTGGCACCCCAGGTTTCTCCTAGCTCCAGCCACCTCTGGCCTCTGCTTGGCTCTATGGCTCCAAGATAGACCGAAGTGGCCCAAGGATCCTGGCGCAGCAGGGGACCTCACCCCTTGCTGGAGGGGACCTGTGATCACACACGTCCAATTTCTCAATGACTTCCCACTGCAGGCCGCCTGGCTGCATGACTTAGCATTAGCTAGCTGCCCTACTGTGCTCTTAAGCACACCTGGTGGCTTTATCCTGTAACCACCTCAGGAATTGCTCCTGAGGACAGCAGGCCAATTAGTTGGCCCTCAGAGTCACCATGAAAACCAACTGGAAACCACAGCTCCTACTGCCTAACCCTAAGCTGCACAGGAACCAACTTGAAGGCTCTACTCTCCCAGCCGCTCCCAAACTTCCAACAATTCTCCCCACGACCCACAGCCACACTGCCTGTGAGGAATGGGCAAGAGAATTTCAGCCAGGATTAAAAGCGGCGTGTTGTCAAAGAACTTGGAAGTGCCAGGGAGCTTCCTCTGCTTTGCACACACAGACCCCTAGAGCCTAGGACAATGAGGCTGCCCACCCCTCCTCCCTCGCCAGGCCCCGTTCAGGTGTGCTCAGTGCTGGTGAGAGGAAGGATAAAGAAAAGGAGGGTGTACGGGCTGAATAGTGTTCTCCCAAAACCCATGTCCATCTGGAACCTCCAAATGTCTCCTTATTTGGAACTGGGGTCTTTGCAGATCTAACTACATAAATGAAGACAAGCTCATAGTGGACTATGGTGCGCCCTAAATCCAATGATATGTTCTTAGAAGAAAGCTGTGTGAAGACACAGAAAAGAGGATTCTATGAAGATGAGGCAGAGATGGGAGCAGTGCAACTGTCACCCAGGATTGCCAGTGGCCACCTGAAGCCAGGTGAGTCCTTGGCAGAGAGTCTTCTCCCTCAGAGCCGCCAGAAGCAATCAACCCTGATGATACCTTGATATTGTTCTTCTGCCCCCACAACTGTGAGAGAATAAATTTCTGTTGTTTGAAGCCACCTAACTTGTGCTACTTTGTTGTGGCAGTCTTAGGAACGATACAAAGAGAAGGAAGAAAATATTTTTTTCAGAGCTTATTTTATGCCAGATACCACATTTGACATATTCACATGCATGACCTCGTTTAATCCTCAAAACTCTGAAGGATAAATACTATCCTTACTATTCTCATTTGACCAATGAAAAACTTTCACTGAGTAAATAACTTGTCCCAGGTCATTAAACTAGAAAGAGGCAGAGCTAAATTCTCTCTTTGTCTTGTTCCTCTTCCCCTTAGAGCCTAAAAAGTGAGCAAGTTAGCATAATAAAGCCATGTATTGCTAATACATCCTTGGGAGAAATCATTCTGATACACCTGTCAAAGTCAACATCAAAGTCAAACAAGATGGTGGTGGTGCAGATGATGAATCTCAGGACATTCACAGTTTTTGTCTGTAAGAATCCTCAGGCTGTTCAAGTGGAAAGGATAATGTATGAGTCCTGTAATGGGTTAAATAGTGTCCCTCAAAAATTCATGACCACCCAGAACCTATGAATGTGACCTTATCTGGAAATTGGGTCTTTGTAGATGTAATCAAATTAAGACGAGGTCACACTTGATTAGCATGGGTCCAGAATCCAATATAACTAGAGTCTTTATAAAAAGAGGGAAGTTTGGACATACAAATATGAACATCCAAGGAGAAGACGGCCATATGAAGATGGAAGCAGTGGTTGGAGTTGTCCTGAACAAGGAACACCTGGGAACACCAGGACCTGGCAGAGGAAAGGCCCTTCCCTAGAGCCTTCAGAGGTAGCACAGCCCTGCCAGCAACCTGATTTTGGACTTCTGGTGCTCTGAACTATGAGATAACAAATTCCCACTGTTTTAAGCCATCCAGTTTGTGGTACCATCGATCCTCATTATTTTCAGATTCTGTATTTTAAAATTTATCTACTTGATAAAATGTATTTGTAAGCCCAAAATCAATACTCTCAGAGGTTTCATAGTCATTCTTGGACATGTACATGGCTGAGAAAAATTTGAGTTGCTCAACACATATTTCTAGCTAAGGTCAAACAAGGCCATTCACTACATTCTTTTTTTTCAGTTCTCATACTATAAACAAGTGACCCTTTTTTACAATCTATTTAGTGCTACATTCCTGCATTTATATCCTTTTTGTTGGTGATTCTGCTGTTTCAACTACCCCCAAGTATGGTGCTGAAGTGCCATCTAATGTTCTCCAGTGTGAACAGGCTGTTAAGTGTCTTACAAAGAAAATATGGAGAGTAGATAAACTTCATTCAGGCATGACTTACAGTACTGCTGGCCCTGAGTGAGTCCAATGTTAACGAATAACAACATCTAAACTAATAAAAGCGAAATATTAAAATTAACCGTTTCTCCGAGACAGGGTAAGCCACGCCCACCAGCCAATCAGAGCGGCTGTATGCAAATTAGCCCAGCCAACATGGCGGCTGCCACTCACGGACCTGAGTAAACAGCCCTTTCCATTGCGGCAGCAGCGAAAGTGAAGCTGCGCCCCTCAGCTCAGCTCCGAT
>PVJC01037550.1:0-17190 GCA_004026665.1 Murina feae
CCCTTCCCTTCCCTTCCCTTCCCTTCCCTTCCCTTCCCTTCCCTTCCCTTCCCCTTTCCCTCTCTCTCCTCCTCTTCTTCCCTCTTTCTCTCCCCCTCCCCCAAGGTCCAAGGGCCCTTTCTTTGCCTCCATAACTCATTTCCTAAGCCCCTCTCTTCTAGGAATTGCTTTTCCTACCTCTGTAATTTACTCACTAAATGTCCTCGTACAGTTTGGGTCTTGGCTCTGAATTCTTTCCTAGTGAGAACTCAAGTACCAAGGTAGCAGAACCCAGGTTTGGTCTGACCCTGGTATATACCGTTCCTGCTGCCTACCACAGTGGGACCCACTCTGTTGGTGCAGTTTGGCCCCTGGGAAATTATACATGGGGATCTTTTGGGTGACAAAGCCTTAATGAAAACCATTGTTACCATTGCCTAAACGCCCTTTGAGATCCTTGTGGCAGGAGAGCTGGGCTGGTGGCAGCCAGTGGTGCAGGGGACTCTCTCCTCCCCAGCTGCCATGTGGCCTTGCAGAGCTGTTGCAAAATTTGAAAATCATGTGTGAGGGGTATGTGTGTGTGGCCCCAGCTGGCCCAGGCAAGGTGGTTTGGTATCAGCAGATGCCACTGCAAGAGGCACATAATCCTATATAATAAAAGTCTAATATGCAAATTGACCGAATAGTGGAATGACCGGTCGCTATGATGCGCACTGACCACCAGGGGGCAGACTCTCAATGAAGGAATTGCCCCTTGGTGGTCAGTGTACTCCCACAGGGGGAGCGCCACTCAGCCAGAAGCCAGGCTTATGGTTGGCGAGCACAGTGGCAGTGGCAGGAGCCTCTCCCACCTCTGCGGCAGTGCTAAGGACCCCTCAGGGGATTTCCACCTGCCAGGGAGCAGTCCTAAGCCAGCAGGCGGACATCCCCCAAGCAGTCCTGGACTGTGAGAGGGCGCAGGCCGAGTTGAGGGGAACTCCTCCCCTGCAGTGCACGAATGTCTCTAGTAGGAAATAATATTTATCGTGTGGATGAGTGATGCACCCAGAATTCCAGGGTCTTCTTCAAGTGGTCTGCAGACTCACTGGGATGTCTTCCCAGAAGTATCTGCTCCCTGGCGAGGGCACTGTACACCTCAGGGCCTGCCCCCCACTCCCACCCCCACCCCTACTCCCACCTCCACCCCCACCCCCCACTCCCACCCCATCACCACCCCTTCCTGGCCTGAGGCAGCGCCAGGCAGAGCGAATTCTCAGACACTCACTCTGACTTCACGCTCAGCTGGAATTGATAACAGACCATTTCCAGATAAACAGGGATGGAAAATGAATTGACTTCCTAGAGGAGATATTTTAAATGCTTTAGATCTTTTAAAATTCCAGGAAAAATACGCCCCGACTGATGCTGTCTCTGTAGAGTGCTGTCACCTGGAGGATGGCACCGCTGGGTGCCTCAGTTGCTCCCTCTCAGTTCTGTACAGAGGGTGGCCCGGAGGCAGCCAGCCTGCAGGTCACCGTTCTGTGCCTCCTGGAGCCTGTGCTGCTGGCCCTGCTCCCGACTCGGCTGCCTGTTGGCTCCGTGTCCCCGACGTCCACAGGCTTGTCCCAGAAGATGGGTTCACGGTGGAACATCACTAACAGCAGCTCCGTGTGCCTGGCGCTTGACAAGGAGGAAGTTATTATCCCCATTTTCTAGATGATGAAACAGGCTGGGGAGGACGCCGTTTTCAAGGTCACAGCTAGTGAACAGAAGAGCTAAGATTCCAGGCTCGGCCTGTCTCCTGAGGACATATTCTTCCCACAGCTCCGCCGTTCCCAGCCCTGGAGTGCCCTTGCCCACAGCCCAGGGCGGAGACATGCATGCTCTCCTCCCGGAGGCTCTGGCCACTCTGCAGTGGGGCCTAGGCACGGGTATTTCTTAAAGCTCCCAAATGATTTCTAATTTGCAGTCTGGGAAAGAACCAGGGCACAAGGCCACGTTGCCTTTGGATCCCTGTTCTCCTGGAAAGTGGTTTCCGATGGAATTCACCGACAGCACAGTCTCTGTGGCACCTAACGGGGATGGTGGGCTGGGGGTGCCTGGCATCAGCCCAGCTGGCCTGTGCCTCACCCCTTCCCGGGGAGCAGAGAAGAGTCTCTGAGGCTCTCCTTGCCACCTGTAGCCCTGCAACCCGGCGGACTTCCCCTGCCCCAGCTGTCTTGCCGTTTGCCTGCCTTCCCACCGAACAGAGCAGGCGGGAAAGGCCCCCGGCAAGCAGCGCTGGCTCTGCTTCCACCAGGCTCCCTGGGATGGGAGAGCTTGGGGATCTGGGACTGAGCCAGCATCTCCCCTCCAGCACCTGGCCCACTGGTCTTTGGAACCTGCCCTGGGGAGCTGTCACCACCCAGGTGGTTCCCCTGGGACAGTCAGGGAGCTTGGGCATCAGGCCACAGGGCCTGAAGGCTGGGAGGCGGGTCGTGGACACACACGTGGGTCCTGTGCCCTGGCTCACACGGGGAACTGGGGCTGTGGGATGTCAAGTGGTGGATGCACCCTGCTCCGGCCCTACCCACTGGGACACCCCAGAGCCAAGTCCCCGGGCTGGGAGCCGAGTGGCTGTCTCCTCCTCCGGCTGCCTCCGCCAGTCCCCAGCAAGCCGCCCGCTGCACTTGCCAACGGAGCCAGATGCTGCTTTGTGGAAAATACCTTCTGGAGTTTGTTGTCTGAGCCCTCCCAGCCGACACCCACAGTGGAGAAGATGTGTCAGGATAAATGGAAAATCTCTTCACAAATATTTGGAGAAAAAAAAAGGCAAAAGCAAGAAGAACAAAAGAACTGCCCCCAAACTCCCAGCGTTCTTAATGATCGCTGCCAGCAGATGGGGGACGCAGGTCCTAAACGTTCATCCTTCTGCAGCACAATCCCAGCAAGCAGCCAGGGCCATGCCCCTCCGGTCCGGCCAATACCCAGGGGCCCCTGAACTCCCACCCCGTGGCTGGGAGGAGGACGACCCTGCCCTGGCCTTCGATGGAAGCCAGGGCGTCTGTGCAGGTGCAGGGCTGCCCTTTATCCATAATGCATAATGGTGCCTTTAAACTCAACTGCCTTGGGACGTTATTACAAGCTGAGCAGAGGCTAAAATGGCTTTTAAGGGAGTCCCGGGGAGAAGGGTAAAGAGGCCCCGGGGGCCGAGGAGCTGGCAGGGCAGTGCTAGTGGGGCCCACACGTGAAGAGAGTGGCGCTGGAAGGCCCAGTGGATGGGGCGCCCCCCTCGGGAGGGGAGGGTGCTGGCTCTGGGGAGACAGGGCATTTTAAGGCCGGGCTAAATAGTCCGAGGGTTGAAAAGCAGAGTTTGCTTCCTGACAGATGTGCGAGCTACCACTTGATTCTGCATCAACTGGTAGTTTTCGTCAGGTTCTTACTCCTGTCTGGTCCCCAGCTGGTCACATTCTCTTTGACGAGTGACTGTGAAGAGTAAATATCATTCACTCATTCACTTACTCAGTTGACAGACACAGTGGGTTGAACGGTGGTCCCCCCAAAAAATGCCTGTCTGAACCCTTGGGACCTAAGAATGTGACCTTTGTTGGGAAAAGGGCCTTTGCAGATGTAATCAAGATAAGGATCTCGAGATGGGAGCCTCTTGATCTGGGTCAGCCCTAGGTCCAATGACAAGGGTCTTTATAAGAGACCTGGTGCACGGATTTGTGCACATTGAAAGGAAATTAATTAGAAGGTGGCCTGTGGGGCGGGACTGGGCCAGACACACCCTGGAACCAACTTCCCTGGTCCCTCCCCTGCGGGCGCACCTGAAACAGCACCGGGGCTCAAAGGGCGTCTAAGGAGTGATCGAGGTCCCTCTGGCAGGTGGGGTCCCTCAGCCTGGCCTGTGGGGATCGGGCTGAAACCGGCAGTCCAACATCTCCTGAGGGGTTCTGGAGTGCGAGAGGGCACTCTGCAAAGTTGCTGTCGCTTGGCAGCTCCGGCGTTGAGCATCTGCCCCCTGGTGGTCACTGTGCGTCATACCTGCTGGCCAGTTGGCTGGTCGACCAGTTGGCCAGTTGCTTAGCCTTTTATATATATAGATAGGGAGACACACAGAGGGGCAGGCGACGTGGAGCCAGAGGCAGAGGATGAAGTGATGTCGCTTCAGCTCAGGGGTGCTAAGACTTTCTGGCAGCCATGGGAAGCTGGGGAAAGGCATGAAATAACCGCCCCATCGAGCTTCCAGAAGGAACCAACCCCATGGACATCTTTCTGGCAAACATCTAGCCTCCAGAGTGTGAAAAATAAATGTGTGACATTTTAGGCCACTCAGTCTGCGGTACTTGCCTGTGGCAGCCCTAGGGAACCAATACAGTGGACACGGGAGGGTTCTGAGGACACTGCAGGTGCCATGGGCCCTAGTCTCTCCTTCTAAACCTGAGCCTTCATCTTCATATGGTATCACCATGGGCGCCTTGCTCAGTCCCCAAGCCTGCCAGCCACCCTTCCCCGCTCCCCACAGCCAACCCACTCCGAGTCTGTCTGGCTCTCGCCTCCACATCAACACCTGTGGGGAGGGGACTCTGCCCATTTCCCTTGTCTTAGGGCTTCCCCCACCGAGTCACCATCCTCTTGTGCTGGATGGCGGCAGCCCCTCCTCTAACGCATTTACCCTCCCCCCCCCCTTTGTCTCTCGCCACCTATGTCTGCTCCGGTGCATCCTTCCCTCGGCAGCTGAGGGGTCTGCACCAACACCTGTATTTCACTCCCCTGGAAACCACATCTTAGTGTTTCAAGCCCTGAGGACCGAATCCCAGCCCTCAGGCATGGCTGGCTCCTGGGATGCGGCCCCTGCCTGCCCCTCTGTCCCCTGGGGAGCTGGCCACGTTGGCCACCGTCCTTCCTCAGCCTCCCCACACTCCTTCCTAGCCCAGGACCCGCACACACATGGCCCGCTCTCTATCTAGAAAGTTCTTCCTTCTATTCCTGGGTCTCAACTCTTGGTCTCCATCTCTTGGTTTTTAACCTAAAGGTCCCCTTCTCAGAGAGGCCTTCCCACCGCCCATTCGGGATCGAGCACCTCTGTCTTCTTCTGTATGTGCCTTTCTTCTCAGCTCCTGTACCCTCAGTTACGTGGTGATCGGAGGGCTGATAAGTTTCATGTCTGTGTTTTCCACACACGGCGAACCCCAGCAGGGCAGCAGCCACCTCTGCTCTGTTCAGTTCTAACTCCCCACCACCTAACGTGGGGCCGAGGACACAGAAATGCTCAGTCAGTGTTTGTTGAATGAAAAGATGGTGAGTGGGTTCCCTGAGGCCTTTGGGGGTCGGGGGGAGTAAAAGGGCGCTGGTGTGGCAAACTTCCCCCGAGATCCTGCACATTCATTCTCGCGTGACGACAGCCTCGGACATGCAATTACTTCGTTTTTTCTCTCTCCTCCCAAAGCCTCATTTTTTAAAGTTTGCTCCGTCCCTCTTCTCCCCTCCCCCCGCTTCACTCCCCCAGTAAAAGGGACAGCAGAATGGGAAGGGTGTGTTTAAAGAGCTGCTTGCAAAGGTCAGGACTGCTCCCCATGCCCCCCCCCCCCCTCAAGGAAAAACTTCCTGTTAAACGAAAGGTCTGATAAAAGTTAAAATGCACTTGCAGAAATAAATTGGTTGCTGTAGCAACCAGCCCTGGTTCTCCCCCAGAAGAAAAACAAAGGGATTGGGGGGCGGGGAGGAGGGGGTGGAGTCAGCTAACTCTGGTTAGATGGAGCTGTTCAAATAGAATTATCAGTCCATGTTGTGAGAGGTCTTATGCTCCCAGCATAAAATGACCTTTGCAGGCTTTGGACAATGGGCTCCCTTCCGCCAGACTCATTCCCCATTTCCATGCCTTCCTGGCTGGCTCCTGTGGGCAGCAAGATGTTTGACCCCCCCACCCCCACCCGAGGCCTCCTGCTCCTCTCAGGGTTGTCTGCCAGCTCCTGTATGGAAGGCTCCCGGTAACTTGCTCTTTAAAGGACCCTGGGCTGGGTCCTTCGGGAATGAGTCATCACCTTCTAGAAATCTCTATTAGAAATTCAGATTAAAAACAAAAAATCTACATATAGATTTTGAGAGTGGAATCCACCCACTGTGCCAGGGGAGTTCACCAAAGGTATCGGAGCAGGGAGTGAACGCTCAGAGGGGGTGCTCGATGGTGCCTGGGGGTCCATGGGGAGTGACAGCCCACATGTGGGAGAGAAGGCCAGCAGTGGGCTGCCAGCTGCAGGGCCGTGGGAGGGTGGGCTTCCGCTGGTTTTCTCTGAGCAGGTTATCTGTTGAGCGCGTGAGTCTAAGGATGCACTTTTAAGGCATTCCGTTGTGGCAAGAAGATGCAAAAATATTCCTGTTGAAGGTACACTGCCACGAAGCTTGTAGGTTCATTTCAGACACTCATCTCTGTTCAACCTGCATTTATCGAATCCCCAAAGATGCCCCCTTGTAAGCCCTGGACCTGTGACTATATTAACTACTTACCTGATCTCGGGGCAATTAAGGTCGCAGGTCGAATTAAAGCTGCTGATCAGCTGACCTCGGGATAGGGAGGCTATCCTGGATGATCTGGGGCCCCATGTAATCACGAGGGGCCTTTAAAATGGAAAAGGGGGCCTCCCAAGGAGGTCAGAGGGACGGAGGGGCGAACAGCTTGGCCCTCCATTGCTGGCTCCAGCTGGGCATGCAGGTGGCCTTCAGAGCCCACTAGGACAAGAAGCAGACTCTCCCAGGGAGCCTCCTGCCGCCACCTTGACCTGAGCTCCGCAAGACCATGAAGACCTCTGACCTGCGGACCTGGAGGATAATGCATTTGTGTTGTTTGAAGCCACTGAGCTTGTGCTCGCTTGTTACAGCAGCTTTCGGACACTGATATGCACTAAACACCAGGCCCTGCACCAGATTCCAGGGTGGGACAGGGTCATAGAAGGTGTGGTTCCTACCCTGACCTGGTTAACACTCCTGAGACAGGGCAGCCAGGAAAATCAGCAGTTGAGGCCCAGGGATATAGATGGTGGGGGACTTGGGGTGCTGGGGGTGCTGGAGGGCTGTACTCAGAGTTGGCTTTCCAGTGCCAACTTTGGAGGGATGGACTTGAAGGGTAAGTTAGTGAAAAGGGGGTTGAGGAAAGATATCCGGGACAGAGGGAGGTGAAGGACCAGCTGGGGTGGGGGTGCCCTGGGAGAAGCAGCCTGGAAAGCTCCTCCGAAGGGCCAGGAGCAGGGGGTAGACATGTCTGGGTCAGCCTCACCAGAGAGAAGTCAGCCAGAAGCTGGATCAGGCGGATCAAATGAAAGGCATGGTCCCAGAAGCGTCTCCCTCCTGGAAAGAGACTGAGCCTCTCTCGGGGGGCTCCCTTCTCTTCTCCCCTCCCTTCTCCTACCTCCCCTATCCAACCCTCTTCCTTAGATCCCATCCCAGCCGAGACAGGAGCCCTTGGTATTGCTTGATCTGCTGCAAAGAGACGACCAGAACTCCGCAGACCACCCATGTCTTCCCTCTGAGCACTTTCCTCCTCGCCACTGGCCAGAGCACCAAGGAGAAAAGGCAAATGGAAACGAAGCCGTGTCACAGACGGAGCACTGGGTCTGCCATCCCTTAAAAAATTAAATGTAAACTGCAAAAATCGATTATTTAAGGCACAATTGCCATTATTTTCTAATAAAAAAAAGGGATGAAGGCTGTGATGGATTATGAGCCAGAATGAAGAGAGGCGTGTAATTAATTCCACGGGGGGCTGCTTCAGGGCACGCCAGCTGCAGCCGACTCTGCCAGGCTGGGTGGGCCCTTCCTTGGCGGCTGAGGCCCAGGGACAGCACGAGACGGGGAAGGAACTGCCCTGGCGCTGCCTGGGGGCCTGTGCTGGGCGCCGGGGGGGCTCTGATTCATGCCTGGATATGCATGGCAGCCAGTAGGGCTGGTTGGGCCAGTGGGAGGTCTATAGAGGGCCAGGATCTGGGCTCTGGGGGGGCTAAGTCCAAGGACAGACATGGCTGACCTTGGGGACTCCTTTTGCTCTCGTCCTTAGGACAAGCCCCTGCTGTCCTGTGCAGCCCTTGCAACTGTGTCCTGTCTTGTACTTCTTTCCCAGTTCCCCCCATTCCTGGGTCCTCATGAGGACAGAACCGTTTGCCGTCAACCCACCACGCTCCCCAGGCCCGTACTCGGTAAGCACATCTCACTGAACCCCCTCAGCAATCCCACAAGGTGGGCGTTATTCCCACTTTGCATCAGAAGTGTGAGGCTCAGAGGGTTAAGCCATTTTCCTCCAACGCGGACTTAGTGGCAGGGGCGGGAGTCACACCCCCACCTCTGGTCTGTCCAGCCGGTGTCCCCTCTGTGCCGCTGGCCACTGTCCCAGCTCTGCGTGCAGTCCCCAAGGGTCCTCCTTAGACTAAGGTGACCCCAGACGTCCCGCTTTTGGCAGGACAGTCCCGATTTTTAACAATTTGTCCCGTGTCCCGCAGCATTTTTTAAAAAGTCCCGATTTTTGGAAAGAGACATGTAGTACTCTTTGTAATATTTTAAGTAATAATAATAATAATAATAATAATAATAAAGACACCCCTCCCCCCTCACCCCGGTCAATGGTGTCCCGCTTTACCAATGTTAAATTTGGTCACCTGACCTTAGACCGCCCTGGGCTGGGATCGCTCCAACGAGAGTGGAGATTTCTGGTGTTTGGTGTGGTCACCTGCGTGAGCAGCGCTTCCCGGCTGCCCTCAGAGCCGGGCTGTCTCTACCAGACCCTCTTCCCACGCCATCCCGTGGCCGCTAAAGCGAACAGCAAAATGCAGAAGCAAGGACTGGCATCGCTCCCGGTCCCCTGGTTTGTCTCCCGTCTCCTTCGGGCTCACACACCTCCCCTGCACCAGGCCCAGGAGACACACATCTCCTCCTCCGGGGACCGCCTCGGGATCTGCCGCTTATGAGGCGCGGAGCTAAAGAGGTCCGTCCAAGACCCAGCTGCCTCCAGGAAGCCCCAGCTCAGGAGGGGAGACAGGCCAGCAAGCAGGGGACCAAAGCCAAGTGCTGGGAGGGGCGAGGCAGGAGCTGAGCTCACAGAGAGGAGTGGGGAGCAGGGGACGCTGCCGGGGAGCAGACATGTACACAATCCCCCCAAATCACGAGAGGGCAGAGCCTCCTTGTCTTGAAATCCATGGGGCGTCATGAAGGAATGTGGAAGCAAGAGACTGAGCAACAGAGGCCAACCTTTCGGGGAGGTGAAACCGGTGCCTGCAAGGAAGGAATGGCGCCAGGGGGAGACCCTGAGCAAGAGGCTGGGGCACTGGGGCAAGAGAAGGTGCTGGCGTGGGCGGCGGGGCAGGGACCGTGGGGATGCAGGATGGAGAGAGATTGGGGCTCAATAGGGAGATGGTGTAGGGAGTTCTCAGACGCAGATTTCCATAAACTAAACTCAGGAGGAAATCGAAGAGGGACAACAACCATTTAAATGCCAGACTCCTTCCTGACCCCTCCCGGTCCCCAGGACACGCTGCCACGTCTGTCTTCATGCCCTGTCTCTAGCTTTCGGGACACGCCACCATCCCGACACTTGTGTGATTCATGGGCCCCGGGACCAGCACTCGGGAAGCTGGCCTGGCCTCCGCGGCCGCTGGCACCTAAATGATTTAATACATCAGCCGAGGCACCGCTGCTTCCGGAATGAAACCTGAAATTGCATTGACTACCGCGCAGCTGGGAGGACTTCAGTCCACACGCAGGCCCGGGGCTGGCGCCAGGCCCCCAGGGACCACTGCCTGTCGCCAGAGGGAATGACTGCGCCCCAGACCTGGTCTCTCTAGTGCCACCCCAAAGGGGAGGCCCAGACACAAGAGGACATGGTGAGCTGCTGCCTGGGTGACAACGACCACTTGTAAGGAAACAGGTTCCCTTACCCGCCGTCCCTCGCAGCAGGGCTGAGCTAATGAATGTGCTATGAACAGCTCTCGTCTGAAGGGAACTAATTGATTCCAATTTTCCGTTTACTGGATCCCGTAATTCTTTATTACACCCGCTTTTATGACTTGGGAGGCCTGGGCGCTGCGTCGCTGTGGAACCACCACACGATCATCATTTACGCACCAGCAGGACCAGTGGCGCTTTGTGAACTATTAAGGGGGATGCCCAGCTCTCACCCCGTCACGATTCCCATTCGAGACAGGTGTGTCAGCCTCAGAGCTAAGTAAGCCATCCACAGGAGAAAGAAGGGAGCAAGAAACCTCAATGGACTTTGAGCGATGCATCTGAAATCACAGCCCAGCCCCCCCCCGCCCCCCGCCCCTCGCCCACCGGCATTCCAATACTAATGGGAACATCTAGGGGAAATCATGCTTCAAGGTGATTCTCCCGTGGCAGGTGGCTTCAGACTAGATTTATTTAAGGAGAAAGGATCCAGCTCTGCCTACACGTGGGCAGGGCTCCAGGAAGCCAGGTTCTGAGGCAGGTTTTCCAAGACTGTTCTCTCCTCCTGCAACAATACAGACAGTCCGCTCCTCCTGCAGCTGCCTGCACGGGTTCCGAATGCGCGGCCTCATTCACTCACTCACTCACTCACTCACTCACTCACTCACTCCCTCTCTTACTCCACACACATTCATCACGTCCTGGCTGCGTGTCAGGCACCGGGGATACGGAGATGAATCACACACGCGTGGCCCCGCTGTTAAGAAACGGACTTTCTAGCCGGGAGGAAGGGAAAGGCAAGCCAATGAAAGGGCAATAGCGCGGGGTTCAAGCCAGGGAAGAAGCAGGTACAGAGGAGGGTGTGAGCAGCCCTCCCTCCTGAATCTGGGCCGTTCTCGGAGCTGGAGCTGGGGGTGAAGGGGGGGGCAGTTTGCAAAGGCTTGTGGGATGGCGACCTTCGGGAACTATTAGCAGAGGTTCAAGGAGAGAAATGGCTGAGGTCTGTCAAGCCAAATCACGAGGGCTATGCCTGCCTTGCTAAGCAGTTTAGGTTTTATTCGGAAGGCACTGGGGAGCCAGGACAACATTTTAAGCCAAAAAAGAGACACTACCCAATGTGCAGTGTATGCATTTTAGAAAGATCCCTCGGGCTGTGGTGGAGAGAGGCTTTGGAGCCGGACATGGGAGCCCGAAAGCCTGACCTAAGCACGTGGGCAGTGGGCACGGCCAGCAGAGGAGGAGGAGGTGAGCCGCCACGGAGATAACATCTCCAGGACTTGCGACTTAGAAGAGAGACACTGAAGGTGAGGGAGAAGGAGGGAGTGTTTACTCCTGGGATCCTGGCTTGGGGAGCTGGAGAGGAATGCTTTTGGCAGCAAGGGATGGAAACAGGCACGCAGTCGGTAAAGGCATTTGACTATCTCGCATACTGAGAAGTCTGGAGGGGAGCCATGGGAGGCGGGTTTGACATCTCAATCGGGTCATTAAAGACTTGGGGGTTTTCCTTCCTTCTCCTCCCCATCTGCCGTGTGTTGGCTTTTTATTTATTTTTTAACCTCATGGTGGCAAATGGCTGCAGCAGCTCCAGTCATTTTCATGGCATTCAAGGCAAGAAGGGGAAAGAGGGGACCACAGACATGTCTGTCTCTGTTAATCAAGGGGAAAAATCGTTCCCAGAAGCCCCTGCCCAACGGGCACCCCTACCAGGAGGCTGGGGAGGTGAGTGCATAACTTACGCAGCACCCACAGTGCCCAAGGTGTCCGAAGGAGAAGTGCAACCGCCAGAGCTGGACACCAGGACTCAGAAATCGGCCCAAAGGTCTGGGTGCGCCTCTCCTCTCCCTTGTGGCAAGAAGCTGCTGCCTCCCATCTTCAGTCTGCACGTTTCACCTGCAGGCGGGTTACCTGACCGTCCCCACGCAGTCGGCTTCCGTCAAGGACACTGAGGAACCCACGGACACGTGGGATCCCCCCAGACAAGCTTCTGGGCGCTGAGGGAAACCCACCCCGAGGAGAGTGGCAACAGGAAGAGACAGCATCTCGGAGCCCCCCACACCAGGCTGGCTCTCGGTTTGTTCCTCGTCTTTAGAAGTCGGGGCTTCCCGGCCTCTGTCCCGTGACCCAGAGAGGTGGTGGGAGCTGGTTTTGCCCCTGGTTCCTCTTTCTGGGGACCACAGCACCCCACTTCCCCAGAGGACCTGGTCTCCCCTGAGTGCAGCCTGGTGGGCCTGCTGACCCAGGCGCCCTGCCCTCTGCTGGTCACGGATTTGAGGTCTCCAGAGCCTGATGTGAAGACCTTGACCCCGGGGTGTGGGCTGCCCTGCCCTGGGACCCCTCCCCGACGCTTGTCTCCTCCCCAGCCCTGTGAGCACTGCCCCTCCGCGCCCATCAATCCCTTTCTGCAGTGCTCAGCTTGAGTGGCGAGTCATCGTGGACAACCCCAATCGCTCCGCCGACCTGCCAGAGCTGGAGGGCAGCTTGGAGGCTGTGTGGCCATCGAGGCCCAAGAGGAAACTCTGCAGAGGAAACTACAGACATGTGGCAGCAGCACCGATGCTTTCTGTGCCTCAGCCCCTCTCCCCGCACCCCCTCCCACGACTCAACACCCCAGACCGGGGTTCGCACCCCCTCCCACGACTCAACACCCCAGACCGGGGTTCGCACCCCCTCCCACGACTCAACACCCCAGACCGGGGTTCGCACCCCCATGTTAGAGACAGGACGGCCCAGCGCAAAAGTGCTGAGCAACACTCCCCAAGCCACACAGCTCAGAAGTGGCGGGGCCGGCATCTGAGTCCAGGCAGTCAGCCTGAGCTGTCTCCCCCCACCCCACCCCCCTCGACGCCCCCACGTGTTCTTCTTCCCACTATGGCCCCCCAACCCCGGGGAAATATCAGCCTGGAACCCAGGGCTCCCGGGCCCTGCACAGGCTCCAGCCACAGGCCTCTCTGGGTGACAGGCAATGACAGACTCCTCTGTGTTTCCTCCTTTCCACCTCCTTTCCTTCCTTGTCCTCTGGGTCGGGGGGGCGGGGGGGGGAAGGGGAGGGTCCCCACGTTCTATCTGGAATGCTGTTTCTTGGGTCCCGGTTGAGTTCTCAGAGTGTAGGTGTCTTCCTTGCCATCCTGGTCGAGAGATCTTGCCCATTCCCAAGGGGTCCCGACCTGGGAGCCTCACAAAGCCGCACAAGGTGCCCAGGGAGCGGCCCTGACCTCGCCCTCTGGGGCGCCCTGCGTCCTGCCCCTCCTTTAGGGTGTGACATCGGTAGGTCCCACAGAGCAGTTCCACGAGGAGGCACCCTGCGCTGGCCCTGTCCTACCCAAGTGGAGGGACTTGCTGCCCTTGGAGGCCTCTGCGAGGCTCCTGCTCACTGACCCCTCACTTCCAAGCCCTCAGCCTGGTTCTCACAGCCTCGCTCGCTGAGGAAGGAGCCCCCCCCCCACACACTCCCTTTCTGTCACCTGCAAATCTATATGCCTGGAGAAGCTCTCCTCTTCCCCTCTTCCCCATTCCAGGAGAGAAGGGGTGACCCCTCCCCCAGTCCAGCTGTGAGAGCTGAGCCTTTTCCTTCTCCCTAGAAATAAGCCCTTACCAGCCGCTGGCGCCCCCTGCTGGAGGCCTTGATCTTGCCCCTCTGCAGTGCCTGGGACACTGCTGTCTTCTAGGTGTCCTGCACGTGGTGCAGTGTCCCATGCTTGCCGTCTACTCTCTGGAGGATGGACCTTTCCTCCGATGTCCACATCATGGCCCCCAAGGGCCAGAGCAGGTTCAGAGGGCATTCTGGCCTCTGCCAAGCAGAAGGACGGCACAGCGTGCGGTGGTGAAAACTGGACCAGCAGACTGGACACGGAGTGACCCGGGACAGGTCACTTTACCTCTGGGGCTTCAGGGCCCTTCACTTGGCTCCCAGGTGCCCTCCGTGCGGCCCCTCAGTGAGTCCTCACAACAACCCTGAGAGACTGGCATCTTCAGCAACCCCCTTCCCAGATGCGAACACTGAGGCTGGGAAACCGCGGATCTGAAACCCAGCCCAGGCCCGGGTGAGCCTGAACCCAGACTCCGACTCATCACAGGCCTTCCTACTAACACAAGGATTCGTTCGTCATGAGAGTGGGGTGGGGGTGGGGGTGGGGGGTGGGGGGACCGGGTCAGCGGGTGGTCGGGTCAGCCGGAGTGGGGAGAGAAGTCCTGGCCACCCCAGGAGGCACCGGCAGCAAATAGCCCGAGCCCCTCCCCTACGCCAGGGCTGGGGAGAGACACAGCTGGCAAAACCCATTAGCATCTTCCTCTCTGCTAATTAGTTTTGTGAAAAAGTATTTACTTATCTATTTATTTTCGCCAGAGAGCAGTGGGGGCTGTGGAAACAGTGGTGACACATTTCACATGACAAGGGAAGGGAAGGAAGTGCCAGTCACTGCGGGTCTAAATCTGCTCTGGTGTAGATACGGAGCAGGAAGCCGGGAGGCCTGGGAGAAGGGCATGACCGGGGACCGCGCCACACAGCCACCCTGGGGCTTGAGTAAGGCTGCCCAGAGGCACTGCTGACACTCACTTGGTGGAGAGAGGCGGGGCTGTCAGCACCAGGGTGCCGGCGGGGGGCATGTTTGAGCCAAGATGCCGAGATGCCGTGCTGGTGGCAGGAGTGTCTCTGCTGTGAGCCAGGGATGGAAGATGCTACCTCCCCCATGGCCCATGGTTTGTCCGGCCTTTTCTCCCCAGAGACCATCTGTAGTCATGTGCTCTGTCCTTGTCTACAGAGCAAAGCTTGTAACCATCGCAGGCTCCCCCACCTCTGCTAACGCTGCCTTCTCATCCCAATCCTCGGGGGACGGGGCTGACTGTACGATGGAGAAAGATGAAGGGATCAGAGATGAACACTGGACAGGACAGCGATGAGCTGGGCGCTGTTCCAAGTGCTCTGACTGTATCATCCCGTGTAAGCCACTTAGCAACACGAGCAATCCTATGTTACAGACATGGAAACGGAGCAACAGGGAGCTCAAACATCTTACACCAGGTCCCAGGCTTGGAACGTGGAGAAACCAGGACCCAACCTCGGGAAGGCTGTGCAAAGTGCGCACCCAACACTATTTAGGAAATACACACATGAAAGAAGGGACGGACGGTGTTCCTTAGACATTTGACATTTGCACATTTTATCAAGCAGAAGTGGGGTCATCTAATTACCTTGGGTTCTCCCGGGAACCGCTGTGATGGACAACAACAATTTCTTAAAATCTATGGGGACAGAAACTGAGCTCATAAAACCCGTTTTGTAGGTTGGTTATTGAGCAATCTGAATGAGATAGAGAATAATAAATGCTTATAACAGGAACTCAATAAATATTTGACGGTTACAAATAGTAACAATAACAGTCTTCATGCCGCGTATTGATTTAGCTATCTTGACTGTACAGAAGCTGTTTATTTCATGCATTATTCAAGGCTTCTCTCTCACTGTCAATATGAATTGTGTAATTTATATCAGTTAGCTTTGGCTGTGTAACAAACAACCCTGAAACATAGTGGCTTGAAACAATAATGATTTACACACTTCGAGTGGGTAAACTTTACAGATTGCAATTTATATCTCAATAAAGGTGTTTGTGTAAAAAAAAAAAACAGCAACAAAGAAATCTAGCTTTTTGCTTAACATTTTTAGCTAAGGTTGTTTTTTTTGTTTTGTTTTGTTTGCCTGTTTATTTTCAAAGATATATTTCACGGATCTCTAGGGCTCCCTGGGGCTTTTTCAGATTACCTGGAAAATCACAGCTGTTTTCATAATAATATTAAGATGTTACTCACTCTTTTCAGTCTTGTGCTCTCACTAGCATAGAATGGAGTTTTCCAGAGGCTCCCTGATCTGGAATTTTGCAACATGCTGATGCAGAAGCAGATGGAGAACCCGTCATCTCTTAGTAAGGCAGCTATGAATGAGATTTGCAAAAATGTAAAACAATGCCAGTTTTCTCACTATTTTTTTTTTTTTTGGTTTGTAAAATAGCTATTTTAAAAAATATATATTTTATTGATTTTCCACAGAGAGGAAGAGAGAGGGATAGAGAGTTAGAAACATTGATGAGAGAGAAACATCGATCGGCTGCCTCCTGCACACTCCCCACTGGGGATGTGCCCACAACCAAGATACATGCCCTTGACCTGAATCGAACTTGGGTCCCTTGAGTCTGCAGACTGATGCTTTACCCACTGAGCCAATCCAGTCAGGGTTAAAATAGCTATTTTTGATTAAATATATTATTTATGTTAACATATAACGAGTTTATTTTCACTATTTAAGTGAATGAATATTTTAAAAAGCTCTGTGCTTTAATTTCTGAAATGGTTGGTATTGATAAAAAGAACCCCTCACAAACAAAAGCTCTTTAGGGTCCTTAACAACTATTAGGAATATAAAGGGCCCTGAGACCAGAAAGCTTGAGAAATGCTTTTGTGCAGCAATGGGACCCAAAGCCTTGAAAATGGGGCTCTTCCTTAATCCAGAATTTCCATTTTCACATACATGTGTCCTCGGGAAATATCAGTGATACGTCTCGAGAGTTCTGTAAGTTGATTCACCTCCACATTATTAAGGCAGCAAAATGTAAAAACAATGCAACTGTCCATCCATAGGGAATTGTTTCAATAAGGTACCACAATGGAATAGAGTATATGCAGATGATGAAAAAATAACAGTAACTAATAGTACTTCATTCAACAAAAAATGTTCACAATTCAGTAAGTTAAAAGATAGGGTACAATTCAGTGAGTAGGGAGTGACCCCATTTTGTAAAAAAGGTCGTTTATCTACATAGGCATAAAACAAAGAGCACAGAACGTTAGCAGTAGTGTTATGTATTTCCAAAGTGTTCTCTAAAAACACGTATTGCCTTCTGAATTGAAAAGCTGGGAGAAATGTTATTAAAGAATAAAAAGCCATAATGATGCCTCTAGGCCACAGTTTTGTGAGTGTGCCTTCTGGACGAGGCCAATCTAAATAAACAGTTCGCAGATACACTGGCCAGACTCAGCCCATCTCTGCTGGGCCCGGGTCAGGCCTCGGCTGGGCTGACATGTGTCTGTGTGCGAGTGCCAGTTTGTGCTGCTGATGGCAGCCAGCGGGCTACTGGCTGGGACGCGGGGTCACGTGTCTCTCAGCCGGCAGGCGGCTCTGGGCTCCTTGGCACGATGGCTCAGGCTTCCAAGATCAGCAAGAGGGGAAGGAGTCGAGGTGCCAGGCCTCTTGAAGTTTAAGTCTGGGAGTCACATGCCACTCTCATTATATTCCCTTGGTCCACGCTAGACAAGGCCAGCCCAGGGGCAAAG
>PVJC01037551.1:0-17155 GCA_004026665.1 Murina feae
GGAGCCCCTGGTCCAGTGCTTCGGGCTCTCCCCGCGAGTGGCCTGTTGTGCGGCCGTTTAAAATGAGCTCTCGCTGCCTCTGCTGACCCGGAACGTTCTCTAAGAAATACTGTGAGATGAAGGAGGACAGAAAAGGAGAAACAGCCAGACACCAACTCAGCAGCGCGCGTCCCGCTCACACTTGAGGTTGAAAATGGGAGGAACCCTGGCCGGTGCGGCTCAGTGGACAGAGCGCCGGCCTGCGGACTGAAGGGCCCGCAGTTCCCTTCTGGTCAAGGGCCCAGGCCCGGGTTGCAGGCTCATCCCCGTGGGGGGCGTGCGGGAGGCAGCCGAGCCACGATTCTCTCTCATGGCGGATGCTTCTCTCTCCCTCTCCCTTCCTCTCTGACTTCCATAAAAATACATTTTTTAAAAATGGAAGAGATGCTCCCCACCCCGTTTCATGGCTGAGCTGAGGACACTGCTCAGCGGCAGGAGGCGGACACAATGGGGCGCGGCCGCCGATTCCACCATCAAACCCTCGGAGACGGACGCGGGTGGAGGGGCCAGGCGCGGGGGCGGGTGGTTCGGGGGACAGACCCCCGGGGAGGGCGCGGCGAGGCCTGGAGGCGGGCGGCGGGGCGGCTGCCCGACTGAGCCCGCGGGCCGCCCGGAGCTGGGACTCGGTGGCTGAACCGGCCACGTCCCCATCATGTGCATTAGGCCACAATTTAAACCCAAATAAAGGCGCGTGTTTGCAAATGGACGGGGGGGTGGGGAGGACGAGAGGAGGGGAAGGCGAGGAGACGCGGGAGCTTGCCGTGCTGAGGGCCCTGCGCCCCCTGTCCCCACCCACACCCCCATCGGCGCCCCGAGGGCACCTCCGCAGCCAGTTCAGGTCACGCCCCGGAGGCCTGTCCCCGCACCAGGCCTTGCGTCCCCGAGAGGCCGGGCCGCTGCTGTCCCGTGGGCCCAGGGACGTGGGGCTGGGGGGCGGGTGTGGGGCCGGGGAGCGGAGACCCGGATCCCAGTCTCTGCAGCTCATTTTCCTCCCTCAGTGGGCGCGCAGGGCCCTTCAGCCTCCGGGGCGCGGGGACGGGGCGCTTCCTCGGATTCCGGGTGCCTCAGCTCGCCGCCCGGTCAGGGCACAGGCCCCGGGGTGCGGGCTCGGTCCCCAGTGCAGGAGGCGCCGGTCCATGACTCTCTCTCTCCTCCCCGATGTCCCTCCCTCCCTCCCTCCCTCCCTCCCTCTCTGACATCGACGGAAACGTGTGTATCCTTTAGGTGGGAGAGTCTGAGTGCCGCCTCTTGGGGTCCTGGTTCCGTGAGGCTGGGAGCGGCCCGGGTCTGGCCGGTTCTTCCGTCCCCCAGGCCGATGCTCTAACCACTGAACACACCGGCCGGGGCCGTTAGCCACGTGTTTCTGTGGCCACGAAGCCCTGGATGGTGGACGGCGGCTTTGGAGCTGAACTCCCTCCCGGACGATGGTGTGTGTGCGTGTTGGGGTGCAGCCATTTGGACTTCTTCACCCCCTTCTCCCCCCCACACACTTTCTTACGAGATAAAGTTCAGTCGCTGAGAGGATTGATGAACTGGGTCTTCCATCCTCGGCCTCTCGCTGGCCGTGGTGTCTTGTCCGGCAGGTGCTGCCCCAGAAGGTGTGTCCCTTCCCTTCAGATCAGCGGGGAGAGAGGGGAGGGGCAGGGGTGGGGGGGCAGGTGCGTCCTCACGTGTCCCCTCGGTGCCCCTGCAGGAGCAGCAGCGCGCTCACCGAGGTCGCGCAGCTGAGCTTCGAGATCGCCAGCTTCAGCAGCCTGTCGGGCACGCAGCCCATCGCCTGGCAGCTGGAGTACCCACGCGCGGGCGCCTCGGGCAGCGCCATGTCCGAGCTCTTCGTCAGCCAGCAGGACCTGGTCGCCATCGTGCCTCTGGCCACGGTAAGCCTGGCGGGCGTGGGTGCGGCCCGGGCCCTCCCCGTCGGCCGCAGGCGGGCGGCTGCGCGTGTGGCTCGGGGATTCCCTGGCCCGGCCTTCCTCGCCGCCGCTGAGCGACGAACAGGTTGGGCTTGCCCTGCAGGGGCCTCCCCCGGGGCGGCGCACAGGTGGGGAGCAGGTGGCCAGCGGCCGCGAGGCGCTGGGATGCTGCCGTGAGGAGGCATGAGGCTGGTGGCTAGTTCTGTGTCTCGGGGTTTCTCGCCAGAGTTTATCTTTAAAATACGTTTGTATTGATTTCAGAGAAGGAGGGAGAGAGAGAGAGAGAGAAACATCCATGATGAGAGAGTCATGGACCGGCTGCCTCCTGCACGCCCCCCACTGGGGATCGAGCCCCAGCCCGGGCCTGTGCCCCGACCGGGAATCGAACCCTGACCTCCTGGTTCCTAGGTGGACGCTCAACCCCTAAGCCCCGCCTGCTCGGTTCTTGTTTTAAAAATGAAGGCGCCTGACGGGAGGGGGGATGGCAGCACGTGGATGAGGGAGCAGCCACCTCCTCCCAGCACGACTCGGCGTCCACTGTGCCAGAGCCGAGAGGGACGCACGCGGGCGCCTCGAGGGTCACGGGTCCCTGTCCTTCCCTCTGCTTATGAGGAAGCAAGGACCGAACCCTGCCGTTCCCCGACGGGGTTTGTCCCGTGGCCCCGACGGGGTGTGTCACGGGGTTTAGAGAGGCTGGAGTCGGCACATTCCCTCGTTGTACTGGACAGCGACTCTGGGCCTTCCCCACAGGCTGTGGCAGAGGGGCCGCCTGCTCCCGGGACCCCACAGACCCCGGCACAGAGCCCCTGTGGCAAAGCTGTGGCCGCTGGGAGTGGCAGCAAAAACCATAAGAGCCACTGGGTCGCAGGCTTGACCCACCCCCACCCCCCAGTGTGGGGCGTGCACGAGACAGCTGATCCATGATTCTCTCTCATGGATGCGCCTCTCTCTCTCTCTCTGAAATCCATCAGAAAATAATCCTGCATAACAAAAGTGTAATATGCTAAGTGTCTGACGGGTCCACCTTTTGGTCAACCGCTTGACCAGTCGCTATGACGCGCACTGACCACCAGGGGGCAGACACTCAGACGGGTAAGTTGGCTTGCTGCTGGGGTCCGGCCAATCGGGACGGCGCAATGGCCCCGATCGGTCCCAATCGCCGGCCAGGCCAAGGGACCCCACCCACCCGTGCTGGATCCGGGCCCCGGGCCCCTTGTACAGACACGAGAAATTTAACTCTGTGAGGCTGCCCAGGCAGAGGAGACGGAAAAAACGTTCCACTCGTTTGCAAGCGGTTTGCTTTCATCTGAGAGGTCAGCGGGGGGCAGCAGGGAGCCTGGCTCGGACGCCTCGCACCCGACCCCTCAGCCGCCTCCTTAACCTGAGAGGGCTGGGCTCCCCGGGGTTGCAGAGGTGCGGCCTGGCCTGCAGCCGAGGGCCTCCTGGCCGGCCTGGGCGTCCAGCCATCTCATTACTCAGACACGGGATTGGCTGGTCCAGACAAGAGGCCATTCTGCATTTTTTAAATCCCAGTTTTACAAGGAGAAGTGACACGGGGGACAGACCGAGGCCCCCTAATTGCATGTACGTCAACAGTTAATGGAACGGCCGGTGGCATAAATCACGGGGCTGCCTGCTCCCCGGCTGCCTGCCGTGACCCTTGTCATTTTCCTCAGATTTCTCTTCTTCTTTTTTATTTTTTTTCCTGTTGGGGCTGAGCCAACACGCCTGCCTTCCTACCGTCCTAGGATTTGGTCCCTTTTTAAATTCTCTCAACGTCAGGATGAAATCCGACGTCTGAGCAGTGTCTCCGTGGCTTCGAGCCAGGACACACCATCGGCATTTATTTAAATCCGAAATGTTAGCAGAATTAAAATGCTCAGCGTCGCGTGTCGCCGGGAAATGCCAGGTAAAGGGCGCAGGGGCTGAGCAGGGCCCTGAGAACGGGAGATCACTGTCCCGCGGCCCCGTCGCGCACAGGCCCCGGCTGCAGGCTCCATCGCCAATAAGGGGCGTGCAAGAGGCAATGACCGCTGGTTCTCCCTGGCCTCGGTGTCTCCCTCTCCCCCTGCCTTCTCCCTTCCGCTCTCTCTAAAATCGAAGGGGAAAACATCCCTCAGGGAAGGATTAATGGGGAAACTTAGGATACAGCCAGGCGCCGAGCTGCAGGAGGCTGGCACTCAGCTGGGGGGTGGCCTGGACCCCGGGCAGGAGCAGAGACCAACTGCGGTGTCTCGAGGGAAGCTGTCAGCTAGAATGGTTAGATCATTTGCGGCTGTTTCACCTCACACGCGCCCTGGACCGGCTGTTGGCAGCGTTAGGGGTAGGGGTGGGGCTGGTCGGTCTTGGGTTCGAAAAAGTCAGTAATTGTCCTCCCCCGGCTGGGAGGTGGCGCATTGCCCTTCTCCACCACGAGGGGGCAGCGTCCCCCTTCCCTTACGTGGTAGAAGGTCCGTTTTCCATCTATCATTTGGCCCCAAGGATCCCTGGGGGTTTCGGGGTGGATGGGGCAGGCTGTGCTGAAGGGCAGCGTGCGTCCTCTGTGCCAGCAACCAGCGTGGAATTCATCAGGCGCCGGGATCGGGGAGTCACCGGCCTCAGCATCTCCCTGCCCGAAGCCCCATGCCCGATGCCCATGGCTGCGCTGCCCGGGCCTAATCCCAGCCCCCGCCCCACTTGCCTGCGGCGACCATCAGATGCCCAGAGACCCCGGTGGCCACTCCCCCCTTTTCCTGCGTTACCCAGAGCTCATTCCTGGCCCACAACCCCCAAGGCCACTGGATGGAAGCCGGGCAGGGACCGAGGAATTTCACCCCCAACATGCCTTCTCCCTTCCTCCCTGAAACCAGTAAAGATGCTTTAAAAGGTGGCAGTGCCACAGGATGCGCGGCTCACGGGCTCATGGCTGTAACCCTGCCCTGCCCGCCCGGACGTCTCAGCCGGCCCCATTCTCCGCAAGGCTGCAGAATAAATGAAATGAAGGAAAGGATGTTTCTCTGGGACCCGGCGCCCCCTAATCCGCGCCCCTCCCGGCGGAGGCCCCTGGGAAATGGCTGGGCTGCGCCGGGAATTGCTTTCTTGTCTTAAACGCGCGAGTTGCAATAGCATCTCCATCTTGCATTAGCAGCAAATTGACGGGTAAGTGAGCTGGGCTCCCGCACCCCGACTGCTCTGTGAGCGAATTGGAAGTAAATGAGGTGGGAGCCGCGTCTCCCCGCCGCGCAGCCTGGAATGGGGGGCCTGGGGCCGGGAGCCCGCAGAGCTGTGCGCGTGGGGCCTCGGGGAGGGGGGAGGGAGGAGGGGGGCCCGGCCGCCACTCGCAGGATTGATCTGCTAAATGGTCCACTGTGGCGAGGCCCCAGCTCTCGGGCGGGAGCTGCCCGCAGGGAGGAGGGGTGAGGCTGGCTTGTAAGGTCCTGCGAGTAAGGCTGTGAGCAGGGTCCTGTGTGGTGAGCATCACGTGCCCGGACCCCCCAAGGTCGCTTGGCCAGACCCGTGACCTTGGGGGTCTGACCTTCCAACACCCCCACAGAGACGCACGGAAGAGCCGCGTCTGAAGTAATTGCTACACGCGAAAGCCGTGTCATCGTATGAACCAATGTCATCCCCGTGTGTTTGATTTTTTTAAAGTAAAAATAATCCTGGCCGGTGTGGCTCAGTGGCTGAGCGTCGACCTGGGAACCAGGAGGTCACGGATCGTTCCGGTCGGGGCACAGGCCCGAGTCATGGGCTCCATCCCTGGGGGGTGGGGGGTGCATGCGGGAGGCAGCCGGTCCGTGACTCTCCCTCATCATGGATGTTTCTGTCTCTCTCTCCCTCTCCCGTCCTCTCTGCATCAATAAAACAAATATTTAAAAATAAAATGAGAAAGAAGAGGGACATTGGACACAGACACACACGGGGAGGAAAAGGCCACGAGTCAAGCCTCTGTGAGCCGGGGGCAGCCAGGGTGGTCGGCCGCCCCCCACCCTCCCACCCCCCCAGCCGGGAGCGGCGAGGGGGCTGTTCCCTGCGGCTTTCACCCTGATTTCCGACTCGCAGCCTCCGGCGCGGAGCGAGAATAAATCCCCGTCGCGCTGAGCCTCCCGTTTGTGGAGTTTTACTGCGGCCGCAGCAGGAAACGAAGAGGCGGGAGCATCCGTCATGGCGACGACGGTTAGGACTGTCGGGAGCGACGCCGCCTGATGCCTTTCGAGGCCTCGGCCGCAGCGATGGTCCCGGCTGGGCTGCTGGACGATCGCACACCCGATCAGAGCGCTGACCGCCCACGGCTCCCCGCGGGTCCTGCTCGGCGCACTGCTCGCCCTGCCGGGGTCTCTGGGAGGAATTGGAGAGGGACGGCAGGGGAGCCCGGCCAGTGTGGCTCAGTGGATAGAGCCTCGGCCTGCGGACTGAAGGGTCCCGGGTTCAATTCCCCGTCAGGGCACAGGCCCGGGTTGCGGACTTGATCCCCAGTGGGGGCCGTGCAGGAGGCAGCCGGTCCGTGATCCTCTCATCATGGATGTTCCTCTCTCTCTCTCTCTCTCTCTCTCTCTCATAAAAGAGGTGGGAGGGGCGGGACCCGGGTACGTGCGGCCGGGGTGGCAGTGGAATCCCACCCGCGTGGCTCTCGGCGCCCAGCGCCTGTCCTTCGGCACCCGGTCCTCCCGCTGCAGCCGTGTCAGAGCAGGCGTCCAGCTTCCTTCCTGCTCGGGGCTACGTGACGTTTCTCCACGGGGTGGCACGCCTTCCCCCACGCATCCCTTCTCCCCACGAGGACCCGCCGTGGGCTTCACACCCACCCCCGGGGCGCGGCCCATCCCCACGGCCCTCCGCCGGCCTCAGTGTCGGCGTCACTCCCTCCAGAAGTAACCGCGCCCTTTGCAGCCACAGGGGACGGTGCCACCGACCTGCATGCCTGAGGGGATCCGACAACAAGGTGGGTTCCTCAGAGCCTCAGGCTCCGCACAGCCGGAGATGACAGTGATGCAAAGGCCTGGCTTCCCATTGATTCTTCTCAGCAAAGCAGAGCGTCTCGGGGCATCGCCGGAGGCAGGGAGGAGGAAAGAGGGAGGAGGGAGGGAGGAGGGAGGGAGGGAGGCAACAGCCTGACGGACAGAAGCCTTTGGTCACCCAGGGAGCTGACCTGGTCCCGGCCGGGCCTCGGGTGTGATCAGAGGCTCTGAGCGGGCTCCTGGGTGTGTTCTGGGCTCTCAGCTCAGAGGCCTCAGGGAGCAGGGCGGGTGGCCTCCTGCAGCGCCTCCTGCAGGTGAAGACAGGTGGTGTCTGCTCCCCGCCTGCCTCGTACCTGGGTTCCTCCAGGTCCAGCTGGGGCTGGGTCCTCCCCAAAGACAGCGCAATGTTGTGCCTTTAAATTGTGGGCTGGGCCCGCCTGGACGGGCTCAGGGGTTGAGCATCGACCTAGGAACCAGGAGGTCGGGGTTCGATTCTGGTCCAGGGCACAGGCCCGGGTTGCGGGCTCCATCCCCACTGGGGGCGTGTAGGAGGCAGCTGATCCATGATTCTCTCTCATCACCGATGTTTCTCTCTCTCTCTCCCTCTCTCTTCCACTCGCTCTAAGAACCAATGGGAAAATACCCTCACGGGAGCATTAAAAACATAAATAAATGTATTTTTTAAAAATGCTCTCCAGGTCCCTCCAGGCCCTCAGAGGGTGCGGCTGCCTCCTGTTCTCCTGCTGCCTAGTCTTCCGGGGCGAAGGGTGCCACAGCCTCCTACCCCCTCCTGCTGGCCCCGTGGCCTCCAGGTCTGAGCGGCGGCGAGCGAGGAAGGCGTCCCCGATGCAGCACTCGGTGCCACTCTCCTGGCGGCTGTCCCCACGGAGGGCGCTCCGCCCTGGCGCCCGCGGTGGGGGCCGGGGTGCTGTGCCCACAGAGCCGGGCAGGCCCCCCGCAGCGGCCAGCGCAGCCGCCCGTGACCCTGGCGTGTCCGCTTCCCCACAGGACTCGGAGCTGCTGAACACGGCCGTCCTCACCGGGCGGACGGTCGCCCTGCCCCTCCGGGTGGTGTCCGTGGAGGAGAACGGCGCCGTGGCCGACATCTCGGAGTCCGTGGAGTGCAAGTCCGCCGACGAGGACGTGGTCCAGGTGAGGGGGTCTCGGTGGTGAACCCTCAGCGGGGTGCTGTTCCCGTTGCCTGTTAGAGCGAGCGGGAGGGAGGGAGAGCGCGAGAGAAGCATTGATGAGAGAGAGAGAGAGAAAGAGAGAGAGAGAGAGAGAGACATTGATGAGAGAGACACATCCATCGGTTGCCTAACACCCTGACTGACCTGGGATGGAACCTGCAACCCAGGCACATGCCCTGATTGGGAATCGAACCCGTGACCCTTTGGTGCGCGGGCCGACTCTCTGACCACTGAGCATACCGGCTGGGGCTCGAGTGTGTATTGCGACGCGGAGCACACCTCCCGTTGCAGCCCCGGCCGGTGCCCTGTGACCGCATGTGGCCAGGGGCGGCTGTGCTGGGCGGCAAAGGTCTAAACTGAGCTGGACTTTGCCACCCGGGCACATGGGCCTCTGCCCCAGGTGATCCTGGGGGTGCCCTGGGCCTCGTGGGGTGTCCGGGAGCTTCCTGCCTTCCGCCCATCAGAGGCCTGCGGCTCACCCACTGTCCGCAGACACGAACCGCACGCCCTGTGGGAACCATTGCCTGCGGCCGGCCGGCCAGTCCTCCGTGTCAGCACGGGAAGCGCCCCGTGTGTGCGTGTGCCTGTGTCCACACTCGCGTGCGCGGGCAACCCTGCGCATCCCCAGGGGCCAGTGTGAGGAGAGACCCGTCCTGGACGGCCACCTTCTCGCCTCCAGCCACCGGCTGCGGTTGCCGTGACAACACGCTGCCCGGGGATGCTCAGACCGTTTCTGGCCACTTAATTCTCCATCGCGGGCCCTGCAGGGTGCCCGCTGGTTGTTATGGGGAGGAAATCAGCCGCCCGCCGCCGTCTCCCGCGGGGTCTGTGTGGGGGATGGAGGGGGTTCCCCAGCAACCCTGCACTCGCTCCGGCCCCCCAGCCCTCTGGCCTGGTCTCTGAACCAGCGGGAACCCAGGGCAGAGAACTCAGGTGCGCTCAGGCTTCAGGCTGACGCAGGATGGAACGTCAGGGCTCGGCAACACGGCAACACGGGTAACCGATTTGTTGTTTTAAATGCGTCGCGTCGCGCGGGGCCGCCTGTTTACAAGGTCCGGCTCCTTCCTCCGTTCCTCAGTGTGCGTTCCGTGAGCACCAGCTCCGGGCTGGTCCGGCTGCTGAGGGAGGCAGCACTGAACCAAGCAGCCCTGGTCTTCGGTCAAGTTCAGGACAGAGGAGACATAGTAACCCGAGCAAGGGGTCCGACGGACAGCGTGGGAGGCGGCCGAAAGGAGAGGGCGGGGGGCGGGCGGCTGGGAGGGACGCGTTGTGAGTGGAAATGTCCGAGGACGTCCCTCTGAGGCGTTTCCGTACGGAAACTCCAGAAAGGCCCGAGGGTGAGAGGCTGGGGAGACCGCATCGCAGGCCTAAAACAAGGCAGCCCTACTGTGTGCAAGCCCCCGGGGTGAGGTTTACGCAGCTTAGGCCCAGGCCTGGGAATCTGCCTTTTCTGTCTCGGAGCCTAGTTTCCCTCCCCATCCCCCTCTCCAAAGTGGCAAGAAAAAAACCTGTAGCAGGAGTTTGATTTCAGAACAGGTTTCTTTCTTAAGATAATATTTTTATAGATTTCAGGGGAGAAGGAAGAGGGAGAGACAGCAGCTCCCAGGATGAGAGTCATGGACCGGCTGCCTCCTGCACGCCCCCTACTGGTGGGGGTGGAGCCTGCAGCCTGGGCCTGAGCCCTGGCGGGGATCCAGCCGTGACCTGGTTCGCAGGTCGCTGCTCAACCCCTGAGCCGCGCCACAAACTCCCGTGCTGGGCGCTGCTCCCCAAGGCGGTGTGGGCGGTGGGGCTGCGGGAGGCGACAAGGCCCTGAGGAGGGGCCTCATAAGAGGGACCTGGGCCGGCCAGCGTGGCTCAGGGGCTGAGCGTCAACCCAGGAACCAGGAGGTCAGGGTTCGATTCCTGCTCAGGGCACAGGCCCGGGCTGCAGGCTCCATCCCCAGTGCGGGGCGCGCAGGAGGCGGATCATGGATGTCCCTCTCTCCCTCTCCTTCTCCCTTCCTCTCTGAGATCAATAAAAGTATATTTTAAAAAAGTAAGTAAATAAACGAGTGGATTTGGGCTCCTGGCGCAGAGGAGCCGGCTCACTCTGGGAAACTGTGAGGGCGGCCGAGGGCCCCAGCCTTCACGGCCCTTTTGGGACTGACGGACAAGCCTGCCCCTCCACACATACCCCACCGCCACACCCTCTCGCTCCTCGCAATCACCTGCATGCTCTGGGCCCGCCGCGCCCCTCCCGCCAGACTCAGCAAGGTAATGACCGGGGAGTCAATGGCCCGTAAATGGCAACATTGATTAAAGGAATGATTACGGGCATAACTCTCGCCCGCGATTCTGCCGCCGCCTGCAGGACGGTGTCCACGCTAATGAGGGGCCTGGGACGGCAGCTGAGATTGGGTTCCGCCCTGAATCGTCGGCGTGTGAACCTTTTAAAATCGTTGCCTGGCCCACCAGCTCAGGCTGCTGTCCCCGCAGACGCGGATGGGGGTGAGCTGAGCCCAGCCCTCCCGCTGCCCCTGAAAGGCAAGTGCGAGGAGGTGGCGGTGGAAATTGGGCCCAGAGCAGCCGTCCGTGGTCTGGGAGCCGGCGGGGGGAGGTGGGGGTGGGGAGTAGGGGGACGGGGTGGGGGCCGGACGGGAGGCAGGTGGGCAGCCTGGCGGTTACAGCTCGTGTGGGAACGCGCCCTGCGGAGGCGCCAGGAACGGCTTCATTAACTCGGAAACGTTCCCGCGAAACTGCAGGCCGTGCGTTTCCATCGCGGGAACTCGCGTCGCCTTGTCCCCCAAGGAGGCAGTGACCCCGAAAAGGCGAGCGGACGCGGCACAAGCGCTGTCAGCAGCTTTCAAGTTAACTTCCTGTTTCCACGGCCCTCAGCCCCCTCCTGCCTGAGGCTCTCACCCCAGGTCCCTGCACCCCAAGGTGCTTGTTCGTTTGTCTGGAAGGGGGTGTGCCCGTGAGGGAAGGGCCTGTTCACCCACCGATCCAGCTGTCGGTCATCCAGCCATCTTCCATCCATCGTCCATCATCATCCATCCATCATTCACCCACCCATCACTCAGCCACCCATCACTCAGCCATCCGTCACTCAGCCATCCATCCATCATCCATCCATCACTTACCCACCCATCACTCAGCCATCCGTCACTCAGCCATCTGTCCACCAAACTGTCCATCTACCCATCCATCCATCCATCCATCATCCATTCATCATTCACTCATCCATCACTCAGCCATCTATCCACCAAACTGTCCATCTATGTAGCCATCCATCCACCATCCATTCATCCATCCATGCATTGTCCAGCATCATCCATCCACCCATCTCTATCTGTCCATCCATCCACCCATCTCTACCTGTCCGTCCATCCGTCTGTCCCTTGAGCATCCACTTGGCTGAGCTCCCCCTGAGGAGCTGGTGTGAGGAGCCGAGAGATCAAAGACAAGCCGGAGGCCCTCCCTGCCCCCAGGGATCCCTCCGTTTGGCCGCTGATGTGGGCGCGAGGGGTCGGGGTCAGTCGCGTCCCATGGACTCGGCTCTGCAGGAGGGTCGCGGTGTTTCTCTCTGACCCAACCGGCTTCTACGCTCACTTCTCGGTCGTTCAAGACGGAGGAGCATAACCCCAGTCTAACTTCGGGAGACACCACTATCGCCAAAGCTGGGGGAGGGGCTTCTGTTTGCGGGTCCTGGGGACACCCATGGTCGGTCAGCGTCCCCCTGGGGACGGCTGATGGGGCCCTGCCCTGCCCGTGGGCTCTTCCTCTTTCTCTGTCCCCCTCACTCTGTGCCCCAGGCACCGCCCTCCAGGGTCACCTCCCAGCAAACCCACCGCTGCCTCCGTGCCTCCGGGTCCGGCCTGGGAGGGGCCCGAGCTGAACCTGTGCACCCCGTTGGCAGCGGGAGCCCCTCTCTGACCCGAGAGCCCCTCGACCCGACCCTCCCTGTCCCCGCAGGTGTCCGACCGCTGCGACCACGTCTTCGTCAACGGGAAGGAGATGAAGGGCAAGGTGGACGCAGTGGTGACCTTCACCTACCAGCACCTGAGCGCCCCCCTGCACGTCACCGTGTGGGCGCCCCGGCTGCCGCTGCACATCGAGGTCTCGGACACGGAGCTGAGCCAGATCAAGGGCTGGCGGGTCCCCATCGTGGACAGTAAGAGGTGAGCCCCGCGGGGAGGGGGGACACACCAGGGCGTGACCACGGCCATGTTTATCCATCATCACAGGAAAGCAGCTGGTGCAGTGCCTGCGCGTAGTAGGTGCTGCTGTTGTCATGGCGATTACACATCCTCTGGCCTAACCTCAGCCCTCGGAGGAGACCAAGGCCAGAGGACCCAGCCAGCAGGCGGGCCACCCGGGCCGCTGTGCCGGTCACTCGGGCCGTGGGTCGACGGTCCTCTGAGCGAGCCTCCCTGGAAAGGACGAGAGGGAAGTTACATGTCTTTCCAGCCCCTCGGCCCCCAGGGAACTGGAGTTTGGGTCTATTTTCTCCTTCTTCTGTGGCTTGGGAAAATCTAGGAGCTTGACAAGCTCTGTGACTATCGAATTAATTGGATAAAATTTAACTGCATTTATTTTTTAATTGATGTCAGAGAGAAAGGGAGAGGGAGAGGGAGAGAGAGAGAAGGAGAGAGAGAGAGAGGAACCTCAATGGTGAGAGTGAATCACGGACCGGCTGCCTCCTGCACGCCCCCCACTGGGGATCGAGCCCACAACCCGGCCTGTGCCCCGACCTGGAATGGAGACCTCCTGGCAGGTCCCACGTGGCCAGGAAGAGGTGACATGTGATCTGTGTCTTCCTCAGTGTGGCCCTGACTCCGAGGCTGGGAGCTGCTGTGGGGACAGCGGAGGCCGAGGGACTCATCTGTTATTTGTCCCTAAGTGTCTTCGAGGGGGAGCTGCCTGGGGCTCTGGGCCCCGGGGCGAGGGTCCCCTGGAGGCGGAGGCGCCCCAGAGCCTCTGTGAGCCCCTCCCCTGCGCCTGAGTGCCCCCTCCTGCCCGCAGGCCCGTGCGCCCTGGCGGCGGTGAGGACCAGGACGAGGACGAGGAGGCCCGGAGGGGCCGGGGCTGCGCGCTGCAGTACCAGCGGGCCTCGGTGCGCGTGCTCACCCGCTTCCTGGCCGAGGGCGCCGGGCCCTGGGCGCAGCCCCGCCTCCTGCTCGGCCCCGACTGGCAGGTGGACATCACCCACCTGGTGGCCGACCTCATGCAGCTGGAGGCGCCTCGCGTGGCCACCCTGCTGGACGGCAGGGTCCTGGTCGGGCGGGAGGTCGGGATGACCACCATCCAGGTAGGAGGCTGCCCAGCCCTGACGTGGTGGGCGCTGGGTGGGGGTGCTGGCGAGGTGAGCGGGGCACCTGTGGGCAATTCTTGTCCCCCTGGTGGCATCCTGGGGGACACCGACGGCGAGTCTGGACCAGCTCTGAGTCCATTCTCCTCCCGGACAGAAAGGAGAAGGCGTGACCCCTCCCCCTGCAGCAGCTTCATTCCCACCCCTCCCAGGACCCCCCCGCCCTCTGATGCGCCTCACTTAGTCCCCAGGTCCCCACACTGCGCCCCAGTGGGGGGGGGGGGATGCGCCACCAAGCCTCTCTCTCCCTCTGCCATTCACTCACCCGACAAACTCCTCCAGCATCCGGCCCCTGGCTTCCAGGGGGTGTCCACACGCTGGGGCTCCAGGACAAGACAAAGCCATGGGGTCTTTCCCTCAAGCCCCCATTCCCACCCGTCCTTTAGGATTTTGTTTTTTTAATACATTTTTATTGATTTCAGGGAGGAAGGGAGAGGGAGAGAGAGAAACATCAATGACGAGGATCATCAGCCTGCTGCCTCCTGCAGGCCCCACACGGGGGATGGTGCCCTGACCAGGGATCTGACCCTGACCTCCTGGTTCACGGGTCGGTGCCCAACCACTGAGCCGTGCTGGCCGGGCCAGAGTGGGTTTTAACACTCATTTCAATTTCCCTTCAGAGAACTGAGTGTGGGGGGAGGGGCGGGGGCGACTGTTTCTCCGGTTTGGGTGGTGAGCACGGCTCCGAGGCCTCTCCCTGCCTCTGCGCCTCCTGCCGACCGAGATGGGGGGACGGGGACGGGGACAGTGTGATGATGGGTCTGCCTCGTCTCCTGCCCGCCCCCCTCGCCCCGCCAGGTGCTGTCCCCGCTGTCCGACTCCATCCTGGCTGAGAAGACGGTGTCCGTGTCAGAGGACAGAGTGTCGCTGACAGGCCTGGCCGTCCAGCTGGTGGCCGGGCTGACTCTCACCCTGCACCCCAGCGCGGAGGACGGGAAGGTGGTCACCGCTGTGGCTGAGGCCGACGAGCTGCTGAGGGCCCCCAAGCAGGTGGGAGCCCAGCGTCGGGGGTGGAGAGGGCCTGGTTCTGCAGGAGGGGAAGCGGGTGGGGCGCAGGGTGGGAACCCCCTTCTGGAATGCAGGCCGAGCCACGCAGACAGAGGCCCCCGGCTCACCCACCCGGGCCGCACCGTCCCATCTCCCCTATTCATTTATTTATTTTCAATGCATTTCTATTGATGTCAGAGAGGAAGGGAGAGGGAGAGAGAGAACCATGGGTCGGCCGCCTCCTGCACGCCCCCTAGTGGTGGATCGAGCCTGCCACCCGTGCCTGTGCCCTGAGCGGTAATGGAACCGTGACCTCCTGGTTCCCAGGTGGACGCACCCGCCGAGCTGCCCGAGGGGCCTCTGGGGTCTGTTCCGGGGTCTCTGCAGGGGGATGGGAAGAGCAGGTGTCGAGTGAGTGAGGCCGTCGCTCATCCTCTCTTACGGGCGAGGCCTCCGAGGTCCTAGGAAGAGAGGCAGGACTTTCTCTTGAGCCTGAAGCTCCCCCGTCCGGTGAGGCTCAGGGGTTGAGCGTTGACCTATGAACCAGGAGGTCAGGATTCGATGCCCGGTCAGGGCACAGGCCTAGGTTGTGGGCTCCGTCCCCAGGGTAGGGCGTGCAGGAGGCAGCTGGTCGGTGATTCTCCCTCATCATGGATGTTTCTCTCTCTCTCTCTCTCTCTCTCTCTCCCCCTCTCTGACATCAATAAAAAATACTTAGTTTTTCAAAAGTTGCCTTGAGCTCACAACAGCCTGCATGTCACAGAGGCACGTCTTGGGGGGACTCTCTCTGGCTCCCACACTTGCTGTAGAGCCATGGTCTGGAACTGGAGGGCGGCAAGGGGGCGTGTGTCCTAAGAGCAGAGGGGGCCCTGCCCAGCCCCCTGACCAGCTGTCCCCCCCCCAGGAAGCCATCGTCAGCACGTGGCTGCGGTTCAGCGATGGCTCGGTGGCGCCCCTGGACATCTACGACCCCCAGGACTTCGCCCTGAGCGCCTCCTCCCTGGACGATGCCGTGGTGTCCGTGCTCCCGGCCCGCGCCCCCGGGGGGCCCGTCGTGGCGGCCGAAGGGGAGGGCCAGGGCCCGCTGGTCCGCGTGGACCTCAGCATCGCGGGGACCTGCCAGAAGTCCAAGCGCAGGAGCGTCCTGGCCGGCGGCGTGGGCAGCGTCAGGGTCAAGTTCGGCCCGAAGGACGTGGACTCGGGCCCAGGCGGCGGCTCAGAGGCGCGGGAGGACGCGGAGGGCGAGACCAGGAACCAGGCCAGTGACCGGAGGCCCAAGGGCACGGAGGCTGAGCGCGGGGGCCCGGACGCGCCCCGGGAGCGAGAGGAGGGGACCGCGCGCCGAGGCGGCCCCACGGCCAGGCCGCTGCCGGACAACAAGGCTGCCGGGAGCAGCCGGCAGGACCCCCCCGAGGGGCGGCTGCAGCACATCCCGCTGGACCCCAGCCGCTTCCCGGCGCAGGCGGGGCTCCCACGCGCGGCGGCCGGGGCGGGGCCGGCCCCCAAGGGGCTGAGCGACCTGCAGGTCGGCATGTACGCGCTGCTGAGCGTCTTCTGCTTGGCCATCCTCGTCTTCCTCGCCAACTGCGCCACCTTCGCCCTCCGGTACCGGCGCAAGCAGCTGCCCCCCGAGGGCCCCGCCTCCTCCGGGGGGACCCACTCGCACGACTGGGTGTGGCTGGGCAATGCGACGGAGCTGCTGGACAGCGCGGGCCGGGGGTCCCCGCCGCCGCCCCCGCCCCCGCCCCCCGAGGAGCGCACGACCGCCCTGGACGGGCCCGCGGGCAGCGAGGACAGCGGCCGCCTCCTGGTCAACAGGGGCGGCTCCCCGAAGCAGGCGCAGAGCCAGGCGCCCCGCCCCGCTGCCCACCTGCGGGAGCCCCCACCCTCGCCCAGCTCCCAGAGGCGCAAGGTGCAGTTCGCCCCCTTCGCAGCCACCTCCCCCGAGGGCACCGCCAGCTCCGTCCCCAGCGGCCTGGCCGAGGACATCCCGTGGGTGTGCCAGGACCTGGGTGTGGGCGCCCCCACGAGCTGAGAAACCATCCGGAGAAATGCAGGGACTCGGCGGAGGACCCTCTGGGCGCTGGGGTGGCGGCGGGCGGCACT
This sequence comes from Murina feae, assembly GCA_004026665.1. Classification (NCBI taxonomy): domain Eukaryota; kingdom Metazoa; phylum Chordata; class Mammalia; order Chiroptera; family Vespertilionidae; genus Murina; species Murina feae. Next base: position 16,520 of record PVJC01037551.1, read on the forward strand.
GGGTGGCCAGGGGCGCAGGGGGCGGGGCGCGCGCTGTGGACTCGCGAAGGGGCTTCTGGGGGGTTTGAAGCCGTGGAACCGGCAGAGCCAAAGTCCAGGGAGGAGCTCTGGGGGGCGCTGACCGCCCCCAGGCCAAGTCGGGCGCGTGTGTCACGAGTCCCCAAGGATAACACAGTCAAGAAACCAAAAATGATTTGTTTAAAAAAATGCAAAAGGCAAATAAAAAGGGACGGAAAGGATCCTCTGTTGATATTTCTAAGGAAGGAGCGAGATCCACCACGAGGGCCGCGGAGAGGCAGTTCCGTCGGCTTTCCATGACTCCCACCCCGTGGGCCTGGGCGAGGGGTGTCCCTTGGGGCGAGAGGACTCGGGTCTGGGTAGTGGTCCCTCCGGCGGTCGTGGGAGGATGTCTAAGTCTTGACTTGCTCATCTCGTGGTGGTTTTTCTATATTCCCCCCCCCCCCCCGTCTTTTGTTAAAGTCTTAGGCGTCCACGTGACTTCTATTTACTGCTTCTGTCTGAGGATCCAAGGGCATAGTTTCCCTAAACTGGACATAAATCACAAGCCTATTCGTTAGGTGGACTCTTAGAAACTGCCCCTTAATTCATTATTTTTAAATATATTTATTGTGACTG
>PVJC01037552.1:0-17148 GCA_004026665.1 Murina feae
GAGAAACGGTTAATTTTAATATTTCGCTTTTATTAGTTTAGATATAGGACTTAAAATCTTGTACAGTCCCTAATACTTGATATGATAATAAACTCTATTCCTGCTTTATGCATTTACTATGATACACTTTCTGTCATTATTTTAGAGTGTACTCTTTCTACTTAAAAATAATAAATAAAAAGTTTGCTGTAAAGCAGCAGCCCCATACATCTCATGTTTATTGTGTCTCTTGATTGCACCATTTCCTCTTGTGCTTGATTTAAGGTGACTAGATTTAAAGCTGTACACCATTGACCGGGGGAGTGGGGGAGTCTTTCTTTTTCTTTCTTTTTCCTTTTTTTTTATGATTACTTAAAATATTACAAAGGGTAATCGGGACTTTTTTAAAACGCCGCGGGACGCGGGACAAATTGTTAAAAATCGGGACTGTCCTGCCAAAAGCGGGACATCTGGTCACCTTAGTAATCTCATGTTGTATAGTAACACGCTGTATAGGCTTGGAGCCTCAGGGCAAAAGTCTAAACCATATAGCCTAGGTGTGGAGTAGCCTATGCCAACTAGGTGTCTGTACCTGTGCTCTATGGTGTTTGCACAGTGACAAATTGCCTGCGGATGCATTTCTCAGAAAGTATCTCCGTCCTAGAGTGGTGCATGACTGTACACAAATATGCTAAGTGTTGGTACACATGACAGGAGTGGCAGGATGAGAGGGGCTGGGAAAGGGAGGTTGATATTTCTATGGGGGCAGGGAAAACCTCCCTGGCAAGAGATCCTGAAGGAAGAGAGGGAGAGTGCCACGTGACCTGAGAGGAGGTTGGCCAATCTCCTGAGCAGAGGGAGCGCAAGGGTAAAGACCCTGCAGCTGGCTCTCCTTCATTCCTTCACAGAAGAGCCGAGAGGAAAGGCAGAGTGTGTGGGCCCAGGTGCACACGGGCTGGTGGCAGGAGAACTGGAAACACAGGACGTTCCCCTCTCTCTGCTTCTCTTATCTTGATGACATAGCCCCAGACCTCCTGAGAATGGTGAGGGTGGAAGAGATACTGGAAGCTATGAGGGAGAGGAGCAGATATGAAGCAGTTTTCTTCTGGGAGAGTTTGAGAGCATGTGAACTTTGGAAGCATGGTCAGCCTGCCAGGCGGCGCTTTTAAATGTCTATTTGAGGTTCATGGTCATGAATGTAAAGCAAGATCATTAAGCATAGTTGTGGATTTTTCTCCAGACTCCTCAGCCATTGGGGGTAAAGCTGGTTCAACCAGGGCTGGGTTTTTGCAGGAGAGTGTGATAGAGAAAAAGAGTGTTACAGAGCAGAGGGTGTAAGCAAGGGTGTGACGGTGGGGGACTGTGATAAGAAAGGAGGTGAAAACAGAAAGGAGTGGAGAACGATGGAAAGGTGATGGGAACAACGGATTGAAGGTTCCAGTAGGGTCCAAAACCCTAGCTGGTTTGGCTCAGTGTATAGAGTGTCAGCCTGTGGATTGAAGGGTCCTGGGTTCGATTCCAGTCAAGGGCACAAGCCTGGATTCCAGGCTCGATCCCCAATAGGGGGTGTATAGGAGGCAGCTGATCAATGATTCTGTCTCATCATTGATATTGATGTTTCCATCTCTCTCTCCCTCTCCCTCCCTCTCTAAAATCAGAGCACATACAAGAATCAACCAACAATTAAATATCCTATATAATAAAGAGGGGATATGCAAATTGACCGTCACTCCGGTCAATTTGCACCCACAGCTGAGGCTAAGTTGCCATAACGAGCCTTAAGGAGCAATCAGCAGGGATCTGAGGCTGCGCACCCACCCACCTCCTGCATGGGGCTTGACAGGGGACCTCAGGTTGTGCCTTCCACCCACAGGGCTTGACAGAACTCAGGCTGCTCCCCCCACCCTGGCACCAGGCCAGAGGAACTCAGGCTGCACCCTCTTCCCTGGTGCCAGGCCGGGGGACCTCAGGCCATGCCTCCCCCAGCCCCAGGCCAGGGGACGTGAGGCTGTGCCCCCCACCCAGTGGGACTTGACGGGGGCCCTCAAGGTGTGCCCTCCACCCTGGTGCTGGGCCAGGGGACCTCAGACCATGCCCCCCACCCCAGCACCAGGCCAGGGGACCTCAGGCTGTGCCCCCTGCCCCGCTGCCAGGCTGGGGGATCACAGGCCACTCCCTCCGCCCAGCAGGGCTTGATGGGGGACCTCAGGCCATACTCCCCCTGCCCTGGCACCCAGGCGACTTGAGGTTGCACCCGCCCCCCCACCTGGCAGGGCTTGATAGGGTGGGACCAGCCGGGTCTGGATCTAGCCCAATGAAGGGAGGCCATCCAGGTTTGGGTCTTGAGTGATTTTGATGTGCATGTGGGTGGTTGAAGACTTGACTCTGGGTTCCATGGTGCACCCTAGACTCTGACAGAAGGAAGACTTTCATATACATTTTACTAATTTTCTTTAATCTCTGTCACTTCTATTATAGAGAAAGGGCAAATAGCAATATTAAAATATTTTCTCTAATTAATCCCCTTTTAATGTGCACGAATTTTGTGCATTGGGCCACTAGTATACATATAATTGCTGGAGTTGGGAACCACTCCCAAACGCTGGGGAACAGACTGAGAATAGCATGCTTGAAATTGAAATGATGGCGCTGGGACAGTTTGGGGTCATGCCAAGATCTAGTGGTGTGACCAGAGAAAGCTGGATGGCTGAGATGGGTAGAAGACTAGTTCCTGGTACCCAAGGTTCCTCAAGGATAACGCAACCCACATTTTCTCCTGCTCTCCTTCATACTCTCATACAAACACTGACAAATTTGAAACAATATTCCCCCAAAGTATTTCAATGTTGTATCCTTTGTTCATCCTGGATATAGGATCCTGCCCTCTCCAATTTTCAAAATCCTATTTGTTCTTTAAGACCCAAGAACATCATCTCCTAGATAGAAAACAAACAAACAAAAGTCTGTTTTAAAGCTGGGACGTACGGGTTTGTGGAGCTCAAAATCCTCATTTTAAATGAGGGAGATGAGGTCTGGAAAAGTTACATGATTTGCCCAAGGTCAAAAAAGTGCAAAGTGGCAGAATCAGGTCCAAGTACAAATCTCCGAATCCAGAGTTATCTCTTCTCCATCCTAAAGCCTCATCCCTGTGGCCTTCTGGCTCCCTTCCTCTTGCCGTGCCTGATACACTGCATTTGGACCTGTGGCATGCCACACAGAACTCAGCACTTGACCCATTGATTATACACAGGATTTTCCCCAAAATGTGTACAAACTTTAATAGCTGATAGCCCAATTTTGAAAATGAAATGTATTTTAATAAGCACTGTCTTTACAATTATTCAAAGTGTGTGTATACATTTTGGGGAGATACCTTATATTATCAAACCCCTATAAGCTCATTTACAAAGATAGATGAATAATAACTAGCCTTTCTTCCCACAAAACGCTAGTTTTTTCTCTTCGCCAATACAGTATTTTGGCACAAATCTCTCTACAAAAGCCTCATTGGAGTGCTGTCACGTGTCAAGCTCATAATAATAAGAGCTCACTGCGCATTTACCTGGTACAATGCTAAACACATGAGAGGCATCTTCTCTTTCTGGTCTCAGAGTCTCCGTATGAGATAGATGCCATTACCCTCACCTGCTAGCAATATCAGTGCCTCTCAAACAGGGATTGTGGGGAATAGTAATCCTATATAATAAAAGGCTAATATGCAAATTCTCCCCTTCACTGAGAGTTTGACCAGGAGTTCAACCAGGAGTTCAACCAGGAGTTCAACCAGGGGGTGGGACTGCTGGCCAACTGCCCATGGCCCTGCACCCTGGCCGCCCCGACCCTGATCAGATCCCTACCCCGATTGAGGGTGTGGCTGGCCAGCCAACCACCCATGGCCCCTCCCCCCAGCCAGGCCTGATTGGCCCTGATCTGGGTGGGCTGGCCTAAGCCCGCTTGTGCATGAGTTCATGCACTGGGCCTCTAGTGAAAATAATAATGGTGATGAGAATAATAGATAACATTCAGTGATTACTATTTGCCAAGCATTGTTTTGAGAACTATTTTATCCTTCTAAACAGCCCTATGATATAGTTATGTTATCTCCATTTTACAAATCAGGAAACTGAAGCACCAAGGTGTGTAGTAAATTTCCCAAGATCACACAGCAAGTAGGCTGATTCTGCTAAAGTGCTTAGCATGGCTTCTGGTACATTGTATGTGTTCAATAAAGTTGCCAAAATTCTTTTCACTGAAAGTGCATAGTGCTGTGCTGAGCATACAATTTCTGCCTCCAAAGTCAAATATTTAGGTAGACTCACACTGAGAATAGATTTAGTGAACTGTTCAGTCTTTAAAAGTTTTAATGACTATATATAAACTAGGGGCCCGGTGCACAAAAATTTGTGCACTCGGGAGGTCCATCAGCCCAACCTGTGCCCTCTTGCAGTCTGGGACCCCTCTGGGGATGTCCACCTGCTGTGTGCCTGGTCAGCCTGGGTGAGGGGCTGATGGCTGTTTGCAGGCTGGCCAAGCCCTCCAGTGTGGATCCTCACCCCATTGGGGTGTGGCCAGCCTGGGTGATGGGCTGAGGGCTGTTTTCAGGTTGCCCACAGTCCCTTCAGCTTTTGGGGCTTATGGCTATTTGCAGGCTAGCCAAGCCCCCCAGTGGTGTCCCTCACCCCATTGGGATGTGGTCAGCCTGGGTGATGGGCTGAGGGGTGCTTTCAGGCTTTCAGGTTGCTCACAGCTCCCACTGACCCAATGTCTCAGCAAGGCTGGCTGGACGCAGGTTTCTGAGGTTTATCTTCTGTAATTGATGCACTGTTCCTTCAAGCCGGGGCCTAGGCATGTAACAAAACCTCCTCTCTGCTTCAGTTCTGGCTTCTATAATGAAACAATGTTTCCCTTAGCAGTCAGGCCTGGCTTGCTGTTTGCTCCTGAGTCTTCTAGGATTGAGACATTTGTTGCAAATATGTTGTTCTCTGAAGCAGAGAGGAGCCCAGGTGGCCTGCAAACAGTTTCATTCCTGCTGCAATGGAAACTGCCTGTTTACTCAGCTCCCTGAGTGCCAGCCTCCATGTTGGCTAGGTTAATTTGCATACAGTCACTCTGATTGGCTGGTAGGCGTGGTTTAGGCGTCCCAAAGGGATGGTCAATTTGCATATTATGCTTTTATTATATAGGATTCCAGAAAAAAATTATTAATCTTTCCGGGTAACATAGCCCCACTACGCCAAAGTTGCAGGTTTGGTTCCCAATCAGAGCACATACAAGAATCAACCAACAAATGCATAAGTGAAATAGCAAATTTCTCTCTCTCATCCTCTCTCTAAAATCAGTTTTTAAAAATATTCTTAAACAATTTTGCTTGTGGTAGCAATTTCTCTTCACTAGACCTGTACCCATTGGCAAGCTTGCCCAAGTTGAAATACTGGCTTTGTCTGCCTTTAACACAAAACCTAAATGATCGTGGCTTAAGCAAAATAGGAATTTATTTCATCTCTTGAAAACAGAGATCAAAAACAGGAATTCCAGGAACGGTGAGGCAACTCAAAGATGTCAAGGCCAAGATCTCTGTGATTTCCTTGGCCTCTCCCTCATTGTTGATTATAAAATGACTGCTGTAGCTCCAGTCATCACATCTGCCTTCCAAGACAGGAAAAAGAAAAAGCGGGGTGGGGGGTGCGGGGGAATTAAGGACAAAGGCATGAACTGAGTCTGAAGCCCCTTTAAGGAACACACCACTGCCACCAGCAACTATGGCAGGCCATCACCAGCACCATGACATCTATCTGCCTACTGCTAGCACATCATTAAACACTGTCTTATGGCCTGTCCTATTTGCAAGAGTGGATGGAAAATGTCATGGTTTTTGTTTTTAACCTTAGAAAATTACCAATGAAACAGAATGGAATTCCCGCTAATGATGAGAAGGGGAGGTTGAATGCAGTGATGTGCTCCAAATTGCTCGCTCTGGTTTGTAAGCACTGATGATGAAATTTTTAGGTTTTTTACAAGGTGGTTGTTAAACATATCGATAGTCTGAAATTGGTCACAGTGGGAGTGTTTACGCCACAAAAAATTGGCAAACACCACAAGTTAAGGCCTTTTCTTTTCTTTTTTAGCCAGTTAAGCGCCAGCACACCACTGAGTACTGGGTAGGTAACTAGGAGTCCCTGCCACAGAAGGCTTTTTGTTTTCCTTGTTATATTTATCATTTATCTTTGACCGCAATGCTTGAGGCTTAGGAACTGAGGTAAGTAATCTTTTGAAGTACTTGGCATATTAATAATCCCCCTCCTTTATTCCATAAAGATATTCGGTCTTAGTATGGATATTAGGTTTTGGTATTTACCCAGAGAATATACTAGTTTTTTGTTTTGTTTTTCTTTATTTTATTTTCCCCATCACCATTTATATCCCCTATGTCCTCTTCTACCCCCACCGTCCCCCCTGCTCCCTGCCCTGTAATCACCATGAGTCATCCATGCCCATGAGTTGTTTCTCTTTACAAATTGTTTTTTGGGGCATTCAGTTAGGAATGTCACAAAACTACTGTGAAGTTTTGTTCAGGAACTCGAAAAAGTTCCATGTAAAAATATTCTGTTCTGGTGAGAGTCCGCCGTGCAGAAGCAGCCTCCACATTCTGTTTGAGGCTGTAATAGTAAATGTAATACTAAGCTGCTGCTGAGATAGACCAGCTCTTCTAAGTTAAAGCAGAACTTTCCTGAGGCATGAAAAATTCTTTACAATAATTTCTTCTTCCAAAATTTATTCCTGGAATATGAGGAAAGTAGAACATTTCCCCCTCCTGGTTATAAAGGAGGAGTCAACGGGTTTTCACTCATAAGGAGGAAACGCCTTAGGTAAGTATTTTTAGGTTTCATTTTGAACACAAACAGGTACTCAAAAACACAGCACTGATAGGGACAAAGATGCACTGATGGTTTCCTTTAGTTTGAAGGGAGGCAATAAGAAGGTAGGCAAAGGGGACATGTGTAGTGTACATTCAATAAACACTGTTTGACCTCCTCTACCCCCACCACCCTAAAAAGAAGAATGATTTCAGGAGCTGAGCCAGAAACCAAGAAGTGACTCTCAAGGGCTTGTGAACATGACCCCACCTAAGAAGTTTTGCCTCCAAAATAGAACTTAGGGCACTTAGAAATGAGCACCGGAAACAAAGTCTCATATAAATTAGAGTTGGACTTTTCTTTTTCTTTTGTGATTAACAGACAAGACTGACAAAAAATAAGCTTTGAAATTTTGCGTTAAATTTTCCTTTTATTTCTTTTGATGATATCTTGCACGACAGGAATTTTTTTGTCACCTTTGAAGCCCATTGTATAAATAAAAATAGTAAATCTATTTTTTTGTCCAAAAAATTTTTTAAGAAGCTTTCTTTATACAACATACGTTAGCCTATGATACCCAACTGTAGCACCTGTGATGAGCAATCTTATTTGAATAACAGCAATGATCAAATAGCGATCAATCTATAAGGCTTGGGTATCCCACAGAAGCAACCATGTTTGAGCACTGTCTCTGTTCAGGATTTTTTGGAGGGTGGTCAATAAATAACACCTGCTTCCTCTCCTGAGTATGGAGAGAAAGAAGCAAACCCATAAATCAGAGAGATGGAACTCAAAATAGGATCTTTATGATATACAAAGTGGGTTGGAATATTTAGCCTTTAGATCTGTGGCCAAATTGGCTTGCCAATGTTTTGCCTCCGAATTAGAAATTCTCAGGCACTAGCATAGTGAGACAGCCACCAGCTGCAATTTCCTTGTAGTTGGGTCATTCCCTCTCAGAGAATGCCCTTCTTCTGCTTTCCCGAAGGATTCTTCCGCTCCGCACCAGCGTATACCCCGAGTTGGCTCATATTTCAGAAGAAAGGCTAATGTTGCACTTTTCCACTTGAGACAAAGTGATCAGGTTTTTTTCCAGTTAACCCAGGGATACTCCACTTTGCCTAAATAAAGCTCCCTAAAGTTTGCATTTTGTTTTTAAGGAGCTCAAACTCAAATTTTACCCATTTCAAAGTTTCCGCAGTTGTATTAACCGCCAAAAGCCATGCTTTGTGTAAAACCAAAGGAGAGAAAATAATAGGTTAAAAAAAAAAAAAAAAAGGTGAGATTACTAGAGACAGTCCTGGCAAAAGTCAAAGAATAATATTAATCCTGTCAGCAAATGTACAGTGAGTGCCTACTGTATGCTGGACACAGTTGAAGATGGGGGAGGTGTACTACTTTCACTTTCATTGGCATAAATTTTAATTGGGGAGGCAAACAATAAACAAAGGAACACACAACAAGTTAAGATGTGATCATTTAAGCTATGAGGGCAATAGAACTGCTCTGTGGTAGACCATGACTCTAGGGAATGGGCAGGGTTCTGTTTCAGATAGCGTGGCCAGAGTGGGCCTCCCTGAGGGAAGAACTTAGAGCTGAGATGTGGACAATGAGATGGAGGCTGGAGAAGACCATCATTTTAGATCTTCACACGGGCTTGGGAGTTTGTCTAACTGCAATAGGATGTCCCTGAATGAGTTAAAGCAGGGGAAAGGTAGGTTTTGAGCCACAGTGTCCTGGCTTCTCTGTAGAAAAGTGGGAGCTACAGAAGGTTCAAGAGTGGAAGCAGGTAGGCCAGTTAAAAAGCCACTACCCAGTAGGCACAAGAGAAGCGTGTGGCTGGGACTGGAGGTTAGTGATAGTGACAGACCGAGGAGAATGGAATGCTGTGGTGAGAATAAATGACAAATATTCATTTATTTTAAGCTCTAAGAGGACAAGAACCAAGCCAATGAAAGCTGCCTTTTAGTGGTAACTTGAGAATCTGTACATTTCAGAAAATAAATTTTTTTAAAGATGCTTGTCACATGTTTATATTTTCCAACCATACTTTCAAAAACCTCAGGCGTCTTCTCTTCAAAAATGAAGAATTACAGGATTTCTCTGCCAGCAACACCTTCTTTTCCTCTCATTTAAACCTTTTCTCTCTATAGCTCCTTCCCCCAAATAACAAACATGCTCTAATAGCTTTCATCCTAAAAATACATGTACACATTCATCAACATATAAAACAGAGCCACAAAAGTAAAACTCCTCTTGCTCCCAAATTTCTCTAGTTATAGTTCTGTGTTTCTTCTTGCCCATGCTTCCTGGTAGAGTAGTTTATACTTCCTGCTGTCTCCATTTTTTTAATGTCGCATTCACCCCATGACTAACTATAATCTGATTCCTGTTTGTATCATGACAATGAAAGGATTCAGGCTATGCTAGCATCACTGAATACTGCTGGGTAAGTTGGGTATATACAACTTAGCCCTGGTTAGGATTTCATTGACCTTAATGTCGCCAAATCCATTGATTTCTGTCTTCTATTGACTAGTTTAGATTCACTGGACACTACCAGTCATTCCCTCATTTTCAAAAACTTCAGCTTCGTAAAAGACTGGAAACAGCCCTAACCGGTTTGGCTCAGTGGATAGAGCGTCGGCCTGCAGACTGAAAGGTCCCAGGTTCGATTCCAGTTAAGGGCATGTACCTTGGTTGTGGGCACATCCCCAGTGGCAAGTGTGCAGGAGGCAGCTGATCGATGTTTCTCTTTCATTGATGTTTCTAACTCTCTATCTCTCTCCTTTCCTCTCTGTAAAAAAATCAATAAAATATATTTTTAAAAAAAGACTGGAAACAACCTAAATATACTTTCCTACAGGACTGGTTGAATTAACATAATGGGGTACTTTGGAGCTGTCATAAAGAATCGGGACTGTTTTCTATATGCTGCAGAGAGTAATTTCTAGGGTATTTTATTAAATAAGAAGAGTAAGGTGGAGAATTAGGTATGTTATCTATTTTAAGAAAGTGGATGTATATGAATATCTACATATATATATATATATATATATATATATATATATATTTGCTTATAACAAGATAATACTGACAGGATAAATCAAAACTTTAAAAAAAGTTACACATAGGCAAATAGAGAGAATGTTTATGGACTTGACTTTGGAACTATGGAAATGTTTTACCTAATTATAAAACAAAAGTAATTTTTAAAAAATCAATAAAAACTAAAATAAAAATGAAACAGGTGAACCTAAGTGTAAATCGAGACTGACAAACACACAGAGAGGAATTATTTCAAATGACTCTAAATTTACAGTACTCTGACTGTAAATTCCTACTGGGATATAATGTAAGGACAAAAACTAAATACATCTTAAACTGTTTTCAGTATTTAATATTATTAACAATGTTTGGCATTTTTACTCTGAAATTATCATTAAAACATATAATAAAAATAATTATTTTACCTTTGCTGCAAACCACAATTTTCACCCAAAAAAAAGCAATGAAATTAGTAATTTAACTAAAGATGCTTTAGTCTTCATTTTGAAATGGGAATATCAGTGTGAACTCATGATGTATTTTATCTAAAAATACATATTCTCTGGCTCTTTTGAGGGGAAAGTTCTAGAAACAATTACTAATGAACACCTTCAACATCCAAATTGTGGTTTGTAGATAACATTTCCCGTGAAAAGAAACCAGAGCTTTTGGAGAAATGACAGCAGCCTGATCTGGAGCAATGATTGGATTACTATAGATCAACTTGTCATTTTGTTATAATGCTAATGAGAAAAATCAATGCACATGCTACTGGAATAATTTCAGAAAACTCAGGAACCAACTTACTAATGACAAGTGTGTCATGATAATGAAAGAGATTAACATAAGGAGGAACTAGGTGAGGGGTATATAGGAACTCTGTACCATTTTCGCATGTTTTCTGTAGTCTCTGCTCACTTAGTCTAGAGACTTCAAGCCTTCCTGACAGTGTGGCTCCTAAAATTAGAGAGAGAAAAGAGCAGAAAACTCCTTTTCCCAAATTCTCTGTGACAGTAAGTCCTTACTTAAGGTCTTTGATAGGTTCTTGGAAACTGTGACTTTAAGTGACACATAACAAATCCAATTTTACCTTAGGCTAATTGATATGAAGAATTAAGTCTCCATAGCATACTTCTGTTCACAAAAACATCACCAAACTTCTAATATTAAACATTGAAATAAGGGTGAATTATACCTACATTTAGGAAAGATGCATAGAAACAAGTGAGAGAATTCTTTTCAGGCTACTTCTTCCAGTTCAGGGTCCAGGTGGCTGGAGCCTCTCTCGGCAGCTCAGGGCGCAAGGCAGGCAGCCTTCAATCTGGACAGGATGCCCTTCCATCCCAAGATGCACCCACACCCACATTCACCCAGACTGAAATGATGTAGACAAGCCGGTTCCCCTGAGCTGCACATCTCTGGGATGTGGGAGGAAACCGGAGTCCCCAGAGAAAACACACACAGATGAGGAAGAAAGTGCACGCTCCTCACAGACAAAATTGTTATTTGAAGACCTGCTGTACTTCCTGGACATGCATTATACAAAGTCAACTCATCCACCAGGGAGGAAAAGGTTCAATCTGAAATAGGTTTTAAGATGATGGCTCCCTTAGGAAGAGCCGGACTTGGGGTGGTGAACACATAACACAATATCCAGATGATGTAGTATAGAATTGTACACCTGAAACCTATGCCATTTTATTAACCAACGTCACCCCAAGAAATTCAATAAAAAGGCGGAAAAGTGTTATCTCCTATGCCTGTCACTGTTAATGTCCTGGAATATCCAGCACCAGGCCCAGAAAACCAAGACTTCCTTCCCTTTCTTCAAAGCTCTCGGTTTCCTCTAGGTAGGGATCCCCATCAGTCAGCAAATGTTCTCTGGCTCAATGTAGCTTAAAGGCTCCTATAGTAAAGCTCTTCATCACACAAGCTTCTCCCCAGTGCATTTATATTAATGTGTTCCTTCCTCTCTGCAAGCCTCTCCCAGGAAACGTCTCCCTCCCTAATTGTGTTTTCCATCGACAGAAATGAACCTCATCAATTTTCACTCCTACATTGTAGTGTTTGGATACCGTCATGTCCCTTAGCGCACTAGATTCATTTGTTTATTTAATAAATATTTACTGAGCACCTACCAGGTCCCCTTACACGTCAGGAAGCAATGCACAACTCCTGCTTTCATGGACTGGCCAACCTCGTCACTCCTGCAAATGTCCTGCGAGGAGACTTCAGACAGCGGCATGCTGGTGCGTAAGGAACAAGAAGTGTCAAGAACAGATTAGCGCACACGGATTTCCTGTTCTCAAAGCTCTGATTACATTACATGCCAAGACAGTCCATTTTTCTCATAGATAGGCCGTGTGCTTTGCTTCTCATGGTCCCAGAAACATTGGGCTGTCTTGCAGGTGTTATGGGAAAACATTTAAGAAATTTTAAGAAATGCCATAAGGGAAATGACTCACTTTGTAGAAATTCAGGTCAATAGTGTATTTGGAATGATCCACTTCACCAGCTTGGAGAACAAACACCATCTCCTCACTTGTACTTACACAACTTACTTCCCAAGGCCTCCCCTAGGCCCCCTACTTGGGCAGGAACACTGGGGACTTACTCCATTCAAGAGACTGGTCCTGCTGCAAAAAGCCAGAGAGAGCGAGAGAAAGCCCCGAAGTGTGACAAGCTCAGTAATGCTGTGGCTTGGATCTCTGCCACAAGAGGTTACAGGTGGGTCCTACACATTCTGATGTCAGGACATTTGTTTGTGGTTGCCACTATACTCCTATTGACTCAGCTCTTTTCTTCCCATCAGCCTAGCAGTGCCCCCCTAACCCCCAAGCTCTGAGGCCACATCTCTTTTAGATCACACTCCCAAGCTCAGCCATTTGTCCTAACGCTAGAACAGTGCCTGGTGGGCTATAGCTAAGGAAGAACCCAGCCCCAGCCTCCCATCACCCTGGAGGAAGTCTCCCCCATGAAGCCTGGTTCTATCCACCTGGCATCTTCCCTGCCTTCGGACCACATCCACATCCCAACAAAGGATCTTCCTGTTGCACAAAAAGGGATCAGGCAGATGTTGCTAAGCAACAAACACACACCCACCTATTTTGTGCACTGTCACCTAAATCCACACACAAACTTTCACAGGCAAGGACTGCCTGATTGCCTTGAACTATTCATAACTTGGAGGGTGTTTTAAATGCTTCTCTACAAACAAGAAACATCCTCCAAGGGACTGTTCCTGGCTGAACAGTGGCAGTGGCACCCCATTCCAGCACAAACTTTTCATAAAGAAAGGTCTGCTTCCAAGACTATGCTTTTGAGCGAGGCCAAGTGATAATCGTTACTCAGGACTTGAATGCTCTTGGGCTGGGGTGAGGAAGGGAGGGTTCATGAGATCATTTGTGTCTCCCCTCCTAACAGCTTGTCGTTTTACCGAGTGTTAGTATTTTAATAACAGAGGAAAGTGTTAGAGGGGAAATGTTAGTGTGTTATTTGTGTTGCTTTCTAGGGAGTGTGGTGTTGAGCAAACACAAACCAATGCTGATGGTAACATCGAAGACTTTGAGGCTCAGCTCTCCTATGCAGGCACTCAAAGCCTTCTGCAGCCTAGGCCTTAGCCCTCTGTCCATCTTAAGTTACCACTATTCTTAACCACATTCTGAGTGTCGGTTCTATTTGTTTACATTTTTAAAGGTAAACTTTGATTTGGAGTCATTTTAGATTTATAGAAAACCTGGGAAGGGTAGTACAGAGTTCCTATAGACCCCTCACCTAGTTTCTCCTATGTTAACATCTTTCATTATCATGGTACATTGGTCAAAATTAAGAATAAATAACATCAATACATTGCTGTTAACTGAACACCAGTTTCAACTACTAATGTCCTTTGGCTGGTCCAGGAGACATATAAGAGACCATGTTACATTTAAACCATAACATTCCTCCCCAGGATACCTTTCCCTCTCCAAACTTAAGTCCTATCTATTCTTCAAGTGCATTCAAATCTTGTCTCTGCAATGTCTTTCCTAATTGTTTCTGTCCTCAGTGACTTCCCTAACCTTCAAATTGCAGAACCACTTTGGTCCAGATCACATTTTTGGAAGGTGGCATACGCTGACCTGCATTGTCATGTATCTTTTTATATTTTGTTTGCCAACTAGCATTTAAGGAAAGGATAATACTCATTTTCTGGCACATGTGCAAGCCCTGTATTCTCAGTAAGTGTTTAGTGGTAATGAATTTATATATTCATAATATGTTATTGTACCATTAGCATACACAAAACAGAGTAGGTTGTAAATATTAATTGACTTAGAGGTCCACTGTTACTACATTTATATCTTAAAATATAATAGATATAAATGTAATCTGATGAGTAGTAATACACACTAATATTTATAGAGTGCAGACCACATGCCAGGCACACTACTAAATGTTTATAATTCTCATGAAAACATGTGTGGAAATACTATGCTCACCCCCATTTAAGGTTAAGTAATTTGTCTATGTCTACCCAACACAAATGAGATGGAGCCAGGCCTCAGAGCCAACACTATGACTCCAGAGCACACTCCT
This sequence comes from Murina feae, assembly GCA_004026665.1. NCBI lineage: Eukaryota > Metazoa > Chordata > Mammalia > Chiroptera > Vespertilionidae > Murina > Murina feae. Next base: position 14,460 of record PVJC01037552.1, read on the forward strand.
AACCATATTTATTTATTTATTTATTTATTTATTTATTTATCTTCCTTTCTTTCTCTTTCTTTTTTTTTCTTTCTTTTTTAAAATATATTTTATTGATTTTTACAGAGAGGAAGGGAGAGGGATAGAGAATTAGAAGCATTGATGAGAGAAAAACATCAATCAGCTGCCTCCTGCACACCCCCTACTGGGGATGTGCCCGCAACCAAGGTACATGCCCTTGACTGGAATCGAACCTGGGACCTTTCAGTCCGCAGGCCGACACTCTATCCACTGAGCCAAACCAGTCAGGGCTCTTTCTTTTTAAAAATATACTTTTATTTATTTCAGAGAGGAAGGGAGAGGGAGAGAGAGAGAGAGAGATAGAAACATCAATTGAGTCCGCATCCCAATCATGTGCCCTGACCATAGTTCACAGGTCTACGCTCAACCACTGAGCCACGCCAGCCAGGCCCTCACCGTTTTTCCATCACATTTTGTCCCAACAATGATTTCAGATGAGTTCTTTACACTAATGCCTCCTTTGCATCAGCACCCAATCTTTCCTGAATGTCTAAATCCTGGCGTCCCCAGTAGCCTACTGACAATTGTTGTTGAAGGTTTCAAATTACTTTTATTCTTATCAGTTCCAATTGCCTTATAATGTGGCCCATGATGCTTCTTCTCTGTGCAGCTGGAATTTAGACACTATTTTGCATTATGTCCCATCTCTCCTCGCCAATGGCAGGGACTTTGAATCCTCATGCCCAGGACCAAACTTTGAATACCACAGAATACAACTGTTTTTCCTCTTTGTAACAATATTCTGAAATTCTTCAACTTTGTAAATTATAAAAGAAGTTAATACACATTGAGATATTCTAAAGTGTGAATATATAGAGTGGCAAGTGAGAGACACCTTCTTTCCTTCTTCATTCTCAGGGAGAAATTGTTCAAAATTGTGGCATTGGCACAGATTGTTAAAAATTATGAATATTTTTAACTATAAAAATTACAGCCTCAGAAAGATTAAAAATGAAAAACTTTCCAATAATATAGAGGAATACACAAAAATAAAATCTCCCTAAGTTCTACTTTTCAGAGAAAATTGCTCTTCAAAGTTTGCTGTTGTAAAACGTTTCTACACGTATAAGCTTTGTGTGTGTGTGTGTGTGTGTGTGTGTGTGTGTGTGTGTGTGTGTGTGTTGGTGTTTTGAGGGGCAGGGCAGGAATAGAATCTTGGTGTACGCTGTGACCCAATCTCCCCCATCCAGATGTCCCTCACTTCTGCTGTCCTTGACAGTTACCCATTCTTTTTTCCCTCACATTCTAGCCACTCTCATTTTCTAGACACTAACCAATCCTTTGTTCTTTCCCAGGCTTCCTCCTTCTGACTCCAAACAGTGAGTTTATCCGGGATGCCTGTTCTTTCTCTGAATGTCTTCACCCTGGGAGAGTCAATCCATTCTCTGGACAAGTTAGCACCTTCTCTTATTCTATTCTCTTGCTGCCAAACTCCTCTTTAGTCTTTCTCAGCCCACACTCACTCCTCAGCCCCTTGTGATCTGACTCACAGTCACCACTCTGGTAAAATTGCACGGAAGGTTCCTGATTCATCTCTAAATCACTGAAACTCTCTCAGCCTCCAACCACAGGCATTCTGGGTGCCATCATTCCTTCAGATGCATCCCTCCTGGCTTTGGAAACACTGCAAACTCTGAGTTTTCCCTCATCTTTAGGATTGGCGCCTCTTTCCCTACTGCGCCTTCCCAATCTTTCTCTATCTCTCCCAGTATCTCCTGGGGGAACATCTTCCCCTCCCACAATCTCAGACATCACTCAACTCCACGTGCCCAGCAAGAGCGGACCTCTCTCCAACTCCAAGCTCACATTTCCTACCATCTGCTATCCAAATTCACTATTTCATCTCAAGGTGAACATGTCAAAACTCCAAGTCACAGCACCTAAAAACATGCCCTTGTCATGGCGTCCTTATTTCTGTTAATGGCATGACTACTCTCCAAGTAGGAACACACTAGTCATTTTTCTCTCCAGTGCCCAGGAGTGCCACCAATTGTCTGTCTTGTGACTTCTACTGTTATTGCCTTTCCTTGCTTCTCCTATCTGGGCCCCACCATCTCACTGCTCTGACTGCACTGCTACAGGTCTGACTCTTCTATCTTCACACCCCCTTCATTGTCTATCGACCCACAAATTGCCAGATAACTCTTCCCAAGGCCTGCCTCTAATCTCGCACCTCCCTGCTCAAAACTCTTCAGGGACAAGGCGCTGTCTGTGAGTGACACATTCTTCAACAGAGTTTCAGAAACCCTCTATAACAGCAACTCTCAGACATCTTCATTTTCCTTTTCTCTCTTAAAAATTATTCACCCCAAAGACCTTTCATTTATATGGGCTATATCTATCACTATCTAAACTAATAAAAGCAAAATAGTAAAATTAACCGTTTCTCGGAGACAGGGTAAGCCACGCCCACCAGCCAATCAGAGTGGATGTATGCAAATTAGCCCAGGCAAGATGGCGGCCGGGAGCCTCGGAGAGAGCAGCGGGTGAATCATGGAAACCAGCGGGCAGCAGAGTGGGCTGGGCAGGTGGTGGCTGATGCCTTGCAGGGTCCAGGCGGAAAGGCCCCACACCCCAGCGCTGTGAGCTCCGCTTCGGCTCCGAGCCGCTGGGGAAGGAGGCGCGGAGG
>PVJC01037553.1:0-17152 GCA_004026665.1 Murina feae
ATATTTGGCCTTATTTTCTTAGATTGGGGTTGCAAAGAATTCAGAGATAGCAAAGGGACGTGAAAAGATTGAATGTGCAGCGTGTAATCCACAGCTTGAGCAAGTCGGGGGGCAGCAGCCCCTCTGCAAGGCTCAGTGATGCCTGAGGCGGAAACAGGAGAATTGGCTGCGTGAGTTGGGGACACTCACATTCTCCTCTTGCCCTTTGTCTCAGGAGATAGAGACCTCAGAGCCCTGCAGCTGTATCCACTTCACCAACTACAGTATCCTCATCGGAACCAACAAATTCTACGAAATTGACATGAAGCAGTACACGCTTGAGGGTAGGGCCCCAGTCCTCCCAGCCCACACACTGCTCTGGCCTCGCCACCAACTCCAGCCCTTTCCTGAGGCTCTGCTTCTCGCCTGCCTTTTCAGAATTCCTGGATAAGAACGACCATTCCTTGGCGCCTGCTGTGTTTGCCTCCTCTTCCCACAGTTTCCCTGTCTCGATAATGCAGGTGAACAGTGCAGGGCAGCGGGAGGAGTACCTGCTCTGCTTCCACGGTGAGTCGGGGCTGCTGCTCGCCGCTGATTTGAGTGCTGCTGGCACCAGCAGACCCACACCGGGTCCCCCAGGGCCGGGTTGAAGGTGGACTCTGGGGCAAGGTGGGTCCTGCGAGGTGCGGAGAACTCCTTCCAGCTGCCACCAAGGCCTCCGGGGTGCCAGTCCTGTCCCCACGGGAGCTCCCCTGAGCAGCACCGCTCTGTTCTGGCTGAAGGCCAGGCAGTTCCTTCCTTTCCTGTTCTCACCTTCCTCCCGCCCTTATATTTCTTTCTCTTGATGTGTCTCTTCTTTGTTCTTTCCAAGTCTCTGGGTCTTCCTTCCTGTCTCTGGGTCTCTGTTTCCCCTCTTTCCTCCCTGCCCTCCTTTCCCCAGCCCTCCCTCCTCCCTCTTCTCTTTTTCTTTCCTCTCTCTCCCCCCTTTCACCTGAACCCTCCTTTTCCAACAGGTCAGGCTTAGCAGGGTCCTTAGGTTTTAACCATCTGGTGACATCTGGCCAGTGGTCCCCTGGGCGCGATTCTTTCTTCTTCTGTCAAAGTGTGTGTTGTTCGCCTCCGCTCTGCTGATGTCCGGGCTCTGACTCCTTGCAGAATTTGGGGTGTTTGTGGACTCTTACGGAAGACGTAGCCGCACAGACGATCTCAAGTGGAGTCGCTTACCTTTGGCCTTCGGTAAGTGAGGCAAGGTGTGGAGGGCTCCCTTTGCCAGCAGCTGGTGTCCGGGGGAAGGATTGTGGGAGGAATTCATTTTGGCCCAAGCACTGTACTCGTGGATTCCATTGGACACCAAGTGCCACGTGTAGTCGTCCCTGGAGTTAGTGCTCAGGGCAGGGAGTCTAAGGCTTGATAAAGAATTGCATCAGCCAAACCCACTGGCCTTGCAAAGTATTTGTTAGGGTCTCATGATAGAAAGCAGACCATGCCCTGAGTTTACTTAAATCATTTCAAAGGCAGCAGAGTATCCCATGGCCTAGCCCAGCGGTTCTCAACCTGTGGGTCGCGACCCCTTTGGGGGTTGAACAACCCTTTCACAGGGGTCGCCTAAATACACCCTGCATATCAGATATTTACATTACGATTCATAACAGTAGCAACATTAGTTATGAAGTAGCCGTGAAAGTAATTTTGTGGTTGGGGTCACCACAACATGAACTGTATTAAAGGGTCGCGGCATCAGGAAGGTTAGAACCACTGGCCTAGCCAAACACCTGTCAGTATTATCAGTTCTAATTGGGCAAAGCACTCAGGTCCTGGACTTTTTGTAAGTGTCAATAGCACTGTGATGAAATCTTGTACTAATTTTTATGCACTTGTCAAATGGTATCCTCTGCTCCTAAGTTCTAAAAGTGAAACTGTATACGTGATCACACATACTTACCAACATGAACTTGCTTGTCCCTGTGAATGTTTGGAATTACTATCACAGCTGAAATGCCCCTCAAGGCTTTTTCGCTTATTGCTGCATATCAAGTTTCAGAACTTAGTAACTTAACACAACTTATGGCCCAAGATTCTGGTTTTCTAGATAGTTTGTTTCATGTGGTGTCAGCTGGGTCACAGGGCAACTACAAAGTCCACAGCAGCCTGACGAGCAGGGCAGCAGTTGGTGGGAGCCCAGCTGGGGCTGGTGGCTGCAGGCTTCAGCTCCTCTCCATGTGGGCAGAAGCGGAAGCTCAGGCCTCACTTGCACCGTATTCCACTGGTTAAAGCAGGCTACAGCCCAGCCCAGATTGGAGGCCAGGAGACTCCCCAGGGCTCAGCACCGGGAGGCATGCCTAGTGGTCATACCAAAGCACAGAGGCCACAGGAATAGGAGGGATGACCTCCTTTGCCCCTTAAGACAGAACACATCTCGGGCCATCTTTAGAGTCTCAGTGACACTGTGATATATAGTATTAGGACCAGAAATATCTAATTCCTATGAAGCCAATCTTTTTTAATTTAATTTTTTTAAAATGCACATAATCAAAAAATTTTAACATGTACAATGAAAAGTTTCATCCATATTACCCATCTTCCAAATGCTCCATGCCCACTCTCTCAAGAAAAAAAAGTTTGGAGTTTCTTATCTTTCTAGGGCCTTCTGCAAATGCATAGAGAAAATATATTCTTATGTCCCCCCCTCCTTTTTTTTTATCATTACAGTAGCACACTTGACACATTATTCTGAACCTTGCTTTATGCACTAAGTAAAACTATACACCTCAACCCCCGCTCCCCGCATCTCAGTACTGGAGAGGTTCTTGGGTTTTGCAGCTATGTGTGCAGAATTCCACAGCCGCGCCACAGTGTATGTACCTGATCCCTCGCACGTAGCCTTGAGTTGGTTCCCATCTCCTGTTCTGACGACATGGCAGTGAACACACTCGCGCATGCCTCGCTGTGCTTAGGTGGCATTGCTGGGCCTACGGGTGCACTGCAGGCTGGTTTTGATTTTCTTTCTTTTAACCCTTTCTTCTTACTCTTCCTCTGTGGTGGCCCCACAGCCTACAGAGAACCCTATCTGTTTGTGACCCACTTCAACTCACTAGAAGTGATTGAGATCCAGGCACGCTCTTCTCTGGGGTAAGCACTGCCTCCAGGCTCCTGTGGGCTCAGGGTTGGGGTGGGTGTGGGGCCGGGCGCTTGTTTCTTCCTTTCCTGTCTAGCAGTGGCACTAGCCTGCACTGCTACTCTTCTCTTCTCTGCAGGACCCCTGCCCGAGCGTATTTGGAAATCCCAAACCCACGCTACCTGGGCCCTGCAATTTCCTCGGGAGCGATTTACCTGGCGTCCTCATACCAGGATAAACTGAGGATCATCTGCTGCAAAGGAAACCTTGTGAAGGAGTCTGGCACTGACCACCACCGGGGTCCCTCCACCTCCCGCAGGTACCGTGCCCCTCCTCTTGTCATTCCGGGGGTCAGCTTTCTGCAAAGCAGAAGGAAGTCTTGCTACACTGGCTGGTGGTTCCCTGGTATTGAAGCTCAAGCCACCCGTTTCTTTGAGTTCTGCAGCCTTAACATGACACAGTCAGGGTAATGGCAGGAGGCTGACTGCTTGAATGCCCCTGAGCAAAGGCGGGAGAAAACGTCGGCCTTTCTCTGGAGGGTGTTTCGGTGGCTCTGTGGAGCATGCATTATGCATTCATTGCTTTAGCAGATATCCTTCCGGGCTAGTTGGGCAGTCGTGGGAGGGTTAGTGGTGAATAAACCATATGCATCTCCTCCCCGGTGAAGTCCCAGGGGAGAGACACATGCACTCAGGCCATTCCAGCACAGCCTAGAAGGCTGAGGCTGCCATCGGGGTCGTTTGAGGTACCGTGGCGCTCAGAGGAGGGCCTGGACTTGGGGGTTAGGGAAGATTTCCCGGAAGAAATGAAGTCCTATTTCTACGTCCCTCTGACTTTGTATGTCATGATTATTTTGTTGGAAACCAAGCCTCTCAGATAATAGAATGTGGTAAGGGGAAATCTAGTCCCCTCCTTGGGCTTGCTGCTGTTTATTTAGTGACTCTCCCAGACTGTTTCTTATTACGGCTGCCACTGAAGTGCCCTAGCACAGGGCTTTTCCACCCAGGGAGCGCTAAGCCAGGACAAATAAAAACCAGCCTGAGAGGGGTCTTTTCCCAGGAGGAACCAGACAGGTCAGCTGGTGACAGTTTTCTGGGGAGCGTCAGTCCCGCCAGCTCCCTCTGGTGGCGGCTAATCTGCTGGCTTCCGCGCTTCTGTGGTTACAAGGCTGCTGCTTTCAACAGGACTGCAGAGCTGGGGAGAAAGCGTGGGAGCAGGTCAAGATAAAGTGTCACAAAGCTTGTTCTTACTGAAATTCAGCTGTTTTTCTTACATAGACACTCTTGCAAGCCTTTGGTTAATTTCCGAAGTCGTGGGAAGTTGATTTTGACAGTGTTTGTCAGCGTTCTTGCTGCTTTTATGAGGGAACAGGTTTCTGGAGGGCCTCGCTCTGCCCCTTCCTTTTATACAGGCGGCCGCACACCGTGCATGCCCGAAGACCTTCACGTTCCAGAGCGCGTTCCGTGTCGGTGTAAGGAGTATTTCTTCAACGCTTTTTGATGCCTACACAGCATCCCTTCCCGACATTTGGCTTATCTAGCTGCTCCTTTCCCATTGGGTGTCGGATTGTTTCCCGTCTGCTGCTGTAGCAAATGACTTTGTGCCTATGTCATTTTGTTACTCGGCACACGTAGGAATCTGCCTTAGGGTAAATGCCAAAGCGGCTGTGCACTTGTGGTTTCGATAGATGTTGCTGAGTTTTCCTCCGCGGAGGCGGAGACCTTTTGTCCCACAGCGTTGTGTGGCAGTGGGCCTGGCCCTGTCCTGCCGCAGAGGGCTAGCCAGCTCCCGGTGGATGTGGAGGCGTGAGATGCGTAGAGTTCAAGTCCTGGTCCACAGAAAGGACTGCGATGATTTAACTCGGGATATTTAATTATCTAGGATTTTGATGTTTGGACTGGCTTACAACCCCACATGTCTACAAAGACTTATGCGGACCCCTACCATGTGCCAGACACGATGTCCGGGCTGGGGGCATAGATGAAGAAGACACTTTCTAATCGGAAGGAACTCCCAGTTTGTGGAGGAAACACCTCTGAGATCACAAAATGCTCAGGTCTTGGGAGAGTCATTAACTTAATACTCTGAGGCTATTTAATACTCTGTCTCTCTCTTTTGCTGAAATATAAGAGTCAGTCAGATATGTTCAGTCAGTGTGGTTTTAATCCCAGGACTGGCTGGATAACCAGAAGCTCCTCACTCTTGGCCTGCCCCTGCCTCAGGAGTGGCTGCTCAAGTCCTCCCTTGGAGATTCTAGACTTTATTTAAGTGGTTTTTATTTTATTTATCTAGGCTTGATTTAAGTAGTTCCTACGTCATGTCAAGAACAGATCAGAGTGCTGCAATTAGATTTTTTCTCCATTACCTCACTAGTTCAGGGCCAGGCTCCTTCCTTTTGGGACTGTAGGGTGTCTCTGAAGTGAGTTACTTTTTCTGTAGTCGAAAGTGGCTCCAGTCTCCGTGAGCACGGGCAGAAGCCATGCCAGGATGTGCAAACCAGCTGGCAGTCTTCAGCTGCCTCCTGGCTTCCACGTAGCCTTTTAGCTGGGACTGCTTTGGGGAGGTGAGAAGGTAAAAGTCTGAAATTGAGGGGCAAAGAGTGTTGGTTGTTGCTTTCTTAAATTGTGTTTTCAATGGAGAAATACTTCATCTGTTTACAAAACAGCTCTTGGAAAATACAGGGCATACAGACCCTATAAAGCAAAGCAAACTTCAGTCATGAGACACTACAGTACACACATCATGTGAAAGCAAGAGTTTGGTTTCCAGGTTGTGAAAACTAGAATTTGAAAGTCACTACACAGCTTGGCAAAACTGGACAGCAGTTACATGAAACATTTAACAAACTGAATTTCCCCCAACATGTAAACAACACGACAAGACTAACTCTGGGCCTGGCGCTCTCAGTTCAAATCCGCAGCTGCTCTGCATGTCAGCCACATCGCCCTGGGCTGGTTAGCAGAGCAGGAAATGTAACTCTTTGCAAGAAGCATAAAATTGACGTGGAAGATCATTGGTTATTAATGCTTATGGAGATGGAAGATTGCCCACTCGGCCTAGAATGATGGGTATTTTCTTTCGTCCCATTAATCTAAGCCGACATCCCAAATGGCCTTCCTTGAGCCATCTTTCTTCCCCTGGGCTGTCATCTCCCTCTCACTTTTTGATGGGCCCCTGTGGACACATTTTATAATTTCTTATCCATTACAAATAGACTTAATGTAATTCCCCTACTTGGGTTCATTTCATTTGTCTGCCATGTCTCAAAGCCACGTTACTAGAGATGAATGTAAACCTTGGTTTCCAGCTGTTGAAATCCGAGTTACTCTGTTCTGTTGCTGCAAGCTCAACGCAGGGAAGTCTGGCTTTCTGAGCATTTGGTATCTGGGTCTTCACAGTTAGAGTTGCACCGGGAAGTAAGAGAATGACATGAAACTGCACAAAGAACCGACTGCTTATAAAATGATATCCCCTCACCAACCTCTGTTTCACTGTGGAGCAGGAATTGGCAAACTTTCTCTGTAAAAGTCCAGATGGTAAATATTTTCGGCTTTGTGGGTCATATGGTCTCCGTCTCCGCTACTCAACTTGGCTGTAGTATGGAAGCAGCCATAGACAGTGCATCACCAGATGGGTGTTCCAATAAAACTTTAATGGTACAAACAGGCATCTGTTTGGGTGTGGCCCTCAACTTGCTCTAGTCTTTCTCCCCCAGAGACCAGTATCTTTATGCTCAGTTGCTTTCAATTCTGGGCATTGACAAAAGAGGTTCTGATAAAGTTAGACCAATAATTGAAGAAAGAAAATCAACAAATTTGATAAAATGATAAACTGTCCCAAAGAGAAGGATTTAAATTTCAAGGATTACAATAGGCCAGTGGAAAAACCAGTGACATCCTCAGATATTTTTGGAGAGATGTCTTTATGACTTACTGCAAAAGCTAGCCTCTATGTAAAGGATGTCATGTAACATGTTAGCATATAATTAAAGAAAAAATTTTTTTTCGAGCATATAATTTTGCCGAGAAAGTTACAGCAAAATAAATCAGTATGAGATTCATACTTGGTTCATTTTTAGAATTAGCATGTAATTTAGATTTTTAAAATATCAAGGATAAAATAAATTTATTTTCCTGATATCTCCTTTTACTTTTGAAGATAAAGCCCCAATCAATGAAAATATGTGTTCAAGTGGATTCACTAGAAAATGGTCTCATTTTAGGTGGGTTGCCTTCTCCCAGCACTAACCATGCTCAGATAATGAGGACCCAATCTTTTTCTGCTCATGGGGGTGGGAAGAATTGATTTGCAGGTCGCATGTCAGTTCTGTTTCTTGCTTTTGCTTCTTCAGAGGTGGTTACCATGTATGCAGAAATCCTCATGGAACACCCAGGCAGTGCTTGGTACAGGGTTACTTTGTTGTACAAAAAGGCCTCAGTATTTGCTTTCTTTGGGGGGGGCTCAGTATTTTCTTTTTTTCTTTGAGGGGGGCTCAGTATTTTTACCTGATTGGTTATTAACCATCACCCTTTGGGGTCAGAGACATTTTATGAGCAGCTACACTGTTTTCATCTGCCTGCTGGGTTTCCTACTTGTGTCAGGCCTGATGCCTACACTTCTCAGATCAGCGTTGGGTTGCTTTCTCAGAAAGCCACCTGGAGGGCGAGGGGACTGAACACCAGCCCAGGAGGGGGACAGCCATGGCGGCTGACAGGGATGAAACAGGCTTTTTCCAAACTGCTCTCTTGCATCAAGGGCCTTTTAGCAGGCTTACCCTCTACATGCAGCCCTCCCGTGCCTCCGAGGTTCTGGAAAAGACTAGGTCGAAGGATAGAGGATGGGGATTATGACATCAAACTGACCTGAGCTGAGTCCCAGTCCATCGTTTACTAGCTCAGGCCAGCCACAGCCTGCTTGCGTCTCCATTTCCTGCCTGTACAGTGTGGGGCCTGCCTGTTCCCAGCTTGTGCTGTTGTGATGATCTAATGACAGTATCAGCTGAGCACAGGGCCTGGCACACAGTAGGTGCTCAGTAAACAAAAGCCTGCTCCACAGCAGAAACTTGATTTTCTTTTGTCGTCATCTGTGCTCTCTTCCCTGCCCTCCCTACCCAAATCAAACAGACAAAGAGCCTGGAGAATTCCAGGTGGACCCATTTCTCAGGGTCAGTGGGGAGCTGGGGTATGAGGGATTCTCACAAGAGGAGAATGCCCCTTTGGGGTGTGACTCCTCAGCTCCCCCTCCCTCTCCTGTTGCCAGCAGCCCCAACAAGCGAGGCCCACCAACGTACAACGAGCACATCACCAAGCGTGTGGCCTCCAGCCCAGCACCACCCGAAGGCCCCAGCCACCCGCGAGAGCCAAGCACACCCCACCGCTACCGAGAGGGGCGGACCGAGCTGCGCAGGGACAAGTCTCCTGGCCGCCCGCTGGAGCGGGAGAAGTCCCCAGGCCGCATGCTCAGCACGCGGAGGGAGCGGTCCCCAGGGAGGCCCTTTGAAGACAGCAGCAGGGGCCGGCTGCCAGTGGGAGCCGTGAGGACACCCTTGTCCCAGGTCAACAAGGTGAGGTACCATCTGGAGGCCAGAGGAGTGACCTGGGAACTGAGGCCCCCTCTGAGCCTCTGTTGTGAAAAGGAACTCAGGCTTGGTGAGACAGATGTGGTTAGGAAGGAAAGGTGCTTGATTTCGCAAGAGACTTCTTAAGCAAATGGATAATGTGTGTGTGTGTCCCCACAAATGCAATAGCTACTAACAGGATGTTTCCTTTCCTCAGAGGCAACAGGTGCTGCAGTTTCTAGAGAGAGTATGCATAGAAGCAGATGTGTGTGCATTCTCCCTTCTTACACACACAGCTTACTACACAAAGCATTCTGTGCCTTACCTTCCCAAGCACACATACAAATGTACACGTACATCAAGCATTCTCAGGAAGGCTGCCCTGACACTGGTCGCAGTGGCTGCCTTCTACAGGAATTTGAATCTTCCGTCACTGAAGCTGACTTTCTAGATCACATTTTTCTTCTAGTGCTGGTCACCGTCGCACCCCTGCCAGGATGGAGAGGGGAAAAGCCATCTAAATGTTTTTTATTTTCTTTGCTCGATAAGATGGGATGTGTGTGTGTGTAACAGTAGTAATACTCATAGCTTTTGAGACTTTTTAGTGAACTTCAATCCCTGATGGACTCCAAGCTTTGAGAGTTGGCTTTGCTAGTTGGTGCCACCCTGCCCAGCACTCAGCATTAACTGCGAGAGGCGGAACCAGGTGCTGAAAGCTTCCTGTTAGGGTTATGCAAAGAGCACAGCAGTTTCTGGTGTCTGGTGGTTAAAACCGCTCCTCCTCCTCTGCTCGTAGGTCTGGGACCAGTCTTCAGTATAAACCTCAGTCAGAAAAGCCACTCCTCATCGTAAGCTGCAGGAAAACACCAAACACTATGGACGCTGCTGAAGGGGACCCCAGCGCCATGGCTCAATCATCCGTGGCTCAGCTGGACCCAGACCCTCGGCACGGACAGCCCTGCTCGGGAGGTGCGGGGGGCTGAGGCTCCTGGGAGCTGCCGGCACCGCCCTGCAGTCATCCTTTTGCACTTTGTTACTCTTTCAGAGCGTTCATAAACTTTTGTACCTAGCTCTAGCCTGTACCAGTTCATCAGAGAAACCGACTGGGCTCTAACTACAACGTGGTTAGAATCCTGACTAATAGCTACTTTAAGATCCTAGGGTTGGTTGTTTTTTTGTTTGTGTGTTTTTTTCCAAGTTTTTTCCTTTTTTTTTTTTTTTTTTTAAGACAACAGAATTCTTACTAGATTTGAATAGCAATGTATTTCCTGTTGTAGTCATTTTTAGCTAGATCATACATCAGGTCTTTGCTACTGAAACGTATCGTAGAAGAATCCCCGCCAGTTGGCTAACTTCCTGCACTCACATAGGCCCATTCTCATCCTCGCCCTTTCGGGCAGAAGGCCCATTTTACCCAGGGCGACATCCTAGCCAAATGTTTACTGTTCTCATTGCCTTTTATGGCCTTGACGACTACCCCTCCCACCAGCTGAGAATGTATGGAGGTCATCAGGCCTCTGCTAGGAGGCAGTGACTTGGGGCCAAGGGACCTCGAGAAGCTTTTCCTCCCCGCCCTCAACGTCGTCTCCCAGCCTGCTGTCCCGCTTTCATGTAGCTTTGGTCAGGAAAGCATGCAATAGATTTGCTCTGAGCCCAGCACCCATGGGCCTCTGGGTCTGGGAGGGGACTGGGGGCACCCACCTCGTGTCTACGACAGCACGCTGTTCCTGCCCTGGGATGGAAGAGACCTGTCTGGGAGTTCTGCATGGCGGTTCGCTGCATGTGCTGCCCCCCGACCTGGCTGCCCCCCTTGGGTTGCTCTGCCAATGTCCTAGGACCATACCATAGCTCCCACAAATTGAGACTTTCTGATGACTTGCCAGCTCACTGGCCACATAAGCTGCGGTCTGTAGCACTGAACCAATAAAAACCAAACGCTCAAGCCTTACGACCAGAGAAGGATTTCAGCAAACCACCACCTCACACGGTCACGCTTCCTGCCGATCCACGTGGATGACTATTCACACAAACCCAGCACGGTTCTACCCCACAAAACTGTGACTTCCCAACGAGCCTTTCCCCAGGGCTAGACTAAGACCAGGAAAAGGCAGCCGCAGCTCAGCTCCCGCCTCTGCCGGGGCCGGAAGTCCTCCTTAGGTGCAGTGCGGCCCACCTGTTTCTACCCTCTGGCGGCCGGTAACTTCCTGGCAACTGGTAAGGAACCAACCCAGAGGCTTTGCAGTTGGCAAGCTAACTAGCGGCCTTATTTCTGCCTTTAATCTCCCACTAGGCATCTCTCGCTTCGTATTCTCTTAGGCACGCCTCCCACCACCAAGGCAATCCTAGGTAGGCCGACAGGTCGCCCTGTTCCCACCGCAGCAAGTGAACATGACCGTGTTTCAACCCAGGTGTCCACAGTGCAGACCCCTTTCCAGACTGCAGCCTGGCCTGAGTCCCTGCTCCTTCCTGCTCGTTCCTCAACCTAAGTGCTTTCTCCTCCGAAATGCCCAAGACCCTCCCTGTTGTCGCACCCTTGGCCAGTGTCATGCTGTCGTGTTCTATGTGTTGCTTTGAGTCTTTGGGGTCATATTGCATCCCCTCCCTCCCCCAGGGCAGACCCGACTGAATGTTTGCTGAAGTGTTGTCTCTTGGTCCACAGCGTTTGGAAAGGTCACTGCAAACAGGTCTTTCAGTCTTGGCATTTCATTTAGGATCTCCATGAGAAGCGGGCTTCTGGAGCCCGCCGTGTATATCGTGTGTCTCATGTGTGAAATGCTTTCTGCTCTAGAACTAGCTCAACAGACTGTACATATTTACAAGAAACTTTATATTCGTAAAAAAAAAAAAAAAAGGAAATTGAATTGGTTTCTACTTTTTTATTGTAAAAGGTGCATTTTTCAACACTTTTGGTTTCAACGGTGGCAGTGTGGACAGCCATCTTCACTGGAGGGTGGGCAGCTCCGTGTGACCACCAAGATGCCAGCAGGAAATATTGTAACATGAAATTGCATTCAAAGCTTATTAGCATAAATAAGATACTAGGTCTCTAAAAGTACAGGCTTTTTCTTCATTACCTTTTTTATTCAGAATAAGGAAAGGAACAACAATTCAAGATCCACCTTGAGAGGAATGGACTTTGCTGTTGAACAATAATGAAATAAAGCAATGATCGGAAATGTTTGCTCTAGTGCAGTGACCTCCTCTTTTATTTCTTGAGTGAGACCATAAAAACCCTAAGTATGGCCAGTGCCGGCACAGGCCTGTTTTCACGGCGTGGGCCTCCCTCCTCTCCCACGAGGCTTTTTCTCTGGGCTAGTGGGAGCACACAGAGCTAGAGCCACACAGAGCTCTAGACGGGCGACATTCTCTTCCAAAAGCGTGACATTGTCCGTGTGTGGTCAGCACTTCCAGTGAACCATGAAGTGGGCGTTAAGGTTGTTTTATAGGGTTGCAGGACTGGAAAGCGTGAGCAAGCAGGCCATTTCGAAGGATTCCTCCAGGATGGATTATCCAGCTCCTCTAGGATGCAGCCGGTCGGGATAACAAGCCATCTTAAAATTTCTCTTGTCCCTTAGAAGGCCACAGGGATTTAAAGATGTATATTTCCTTGGAGGGAGGAGTTCAGATCAAGGTAATTTCAAATGTAAACATTTCTGTTTTTAACTAGATGAAGTTTTATAGTCCACAAGGAATTTTTTTCTATGATTTTTAAAATATTTTGTTAGTAAAAATGTCTGACCCAAACAAAATCATCACTTTTGGCAGTTGTTGATTTCCTCATGGTTCCTGTTGCTGATAGTCTTCGATTTTTATTTTCCAATTAAGTAACCTGACCACAGTTGATGTCTGACCTACAGGGTCGTATCTCACAAGGCCTGTGACAGGAACCTCGTAATTCTGTTCCTCTTCTCTGTTTTACTGCTGGGATAAAAATCTGCCCAAGGTCACAGCTGCAGGAATGAAAATACTTCAGAATGAACCAGGGAAATGCCGAAACCTTTCCTTCCTTATAATATTAGAAAAAGTCCACTAAGTACCAACCAGCCCTTCAGTTATTATCCTGAGGGTTCTGTCAGCCACAGGATACTTCACAAGCACAAGGAAACTGCCTTTCTTTAAAGGAACTCGTCAGAAAGGGTCTTTGCACCCTAAAGAGTGACTTCAAAGAAATAGCCCAGCAATTACTCAGCGCACCAGCCTCCTGGGTCTGAAGCACAAAATTAGACGTCACGTTTCTACTCTTGCAATTTAATTCTCACAAGATTAAAGAGGCGACTGCATAGCAAATTTAATAACCATGAAACTAGGATTTGGAGACTCAGGCCAAAAAGGAATGATTTGCTTAATAGGACGGAAGAGCCAGCTGGTCTTCAGAACTGGGTTTGCTTTAGAAAACATTCACGCAGATTTAAGTCCAAAGCATTAAAGCTAGGCCCACAGGAGTGGGACTAACTGAGCTTTCAATCTCATAATACAACAATTAAAGTGGCCTCTTCCAGGGGTTCTAAACTAGAGGTGACTGCTCCCCTCCCCTGAGGACACTTGACAAGGTCTGGAGACCTTTTTGGTTGTCACCTAGAGGGTAAAGGCCAGGAATGCTGCTAAAAGTCCCTCAAGGCCCAGGACAGCTCCCCACCCCCAAAGAATAATCGGGCCCAAAGTGTCCACAGTGCCAAGGCTGAGAAACCTTCCTCTCATGGTAATTTAAATATTGATGACGTCTAAGGCAGGCTCTGGGCACACTGACCACAGGAGAAAAAGTTTATCCCTTGCCTAGTCAAATGTTGAAACTTTATTTTCCCAAAGCTGGGAGGGTGGGGGCAGGAAGCACAGGGCAGCGTTGGTCATGGCTCTGTGAGTCCATCAATGATTAATGGAGCTCTGTTTGCCCAGAAGGGGTTGTTAGGGTAGAGGAAAGAACCTTGAAAATGACTTTACTACTCTGGACACCACTCAGGCTGTCTTTCAGGAAACCACAGAGGAAAATAAGTTGACCCTGGGGATGCGCAGCTGGAGTTGTCTCTTATTCTCACTTGCTGTTGAGTTTTCCAGATGAGATGGGTGCATTCACTCCAGGGGAGGAGCGGGGAGTGGGAAGGGCTGGCAGCCTACCCAGGCAAAGGCCCTTTAGCTGTATTTAGGACAAAAAACAGGTGGTTGTGGGAGGTGACCCTGCTGGCACGGCTGCGGGCGGGGTTCAACCCAGGAACAGGGCTGGGCCTGAGATGTGACTGGCTGCTCCAGCTTTTAGAATCCAGTCTAAGGTCTAGTTCACAGCAGGAATGACTCTTAGGATGGCCCTTGTGGATACTTTTACAATTAGTTGGAGTCACTTGGGTTTTAGAGGAAATTCATGCATGATCCTAACTTCCTGTTTTCTCCTGAAGACAATTACTATTGGGTTCCAGGGCAGGTGCTTCTACTTTCCTTTCTCCACCGATTTGCTGATCAAGAGAGCCGCTAGGAAGGGACTACTCAAGCTAGGAGACATGAGTGGTCTGTAGCCTTCAGTCTTCACGAATTAATTCAAAGCATTTTTAAACATTGGTGGAGGGTCAGGTCTCAGAACTGAGCAGACTCAGAAATTTTGCTTTTTTCTGATGGTGGGGTCTCTGACCTCAGATGTGGACAGTATCACTTTGACCTGGGTTTCAGACTTGACCTTTGGACTCTTGGAGGTCTCCTAATTGAGCTTGATGTGCTGACACTTTTTCTTAACTTCCTGTTTGTGCTCACATCCCATTCCTGTTGTAAAGGCTTTGTGGCTCCCAATAGGAAATGAAATGAGCTTCAGGGACCATCTAGTGCTAGTCCAAACCTTCTCATTTGTTCAGTGGGATAAGTCAGGCTGAAAGAGGTCATGTTGTTTCCCAAGGTCACCTACCTAGTCCGCAACTGAACTGGACATTCCTAATCTCAGTTGTGCCCACACCCTGGGAGGGGATCCTGGGGGAGCAGCTGACTCCAGGGCAATGTCAGGCTTTGTTTGACCTGGTCTGGGGGCGCTGTTGACTTCCCTGTTACACCTGCACATGGAGCCAGAGGGAAGGGGAGGAAATGGCCTTGCCTGGATCCTTTGGTCTCTAGTTTCAGTATGTTGAGCTATGGTTCTATTTACCCTGCAATATCACTTTACATTTGTAACTTAAAGACCTTATCTTTGCCTCCACATACTCATTTGCATATAAACTCCCAGAGGGAAAAGTATCTCTACATTCACAAGCAACTTAAGCTTTAACTAGCCATGAACCCAGTCCTCACCTACAAGGGCATGCTACCCATTACACGGTCCCAGGTCATGGGGCACTGCAGGCCACATGTGGCTTTGCCTGTGCCTCTTCCACATCCGTGAAACAATCCCTGTTACCTCTTGGGAATAAAGGCTTTCCCTTGGGTCTGTGAGCAATCTTCTAGACCACAGGGGTCTTCCTTTTGTGTTGCTTTTTAACGAAAATGAAGTTGTTTAAATACACAAGCAGCTGTGGTGAGTGTGGACACCGAGGGCTGCTTTGCGGTTGGAGCCTGTGCTCCCTCGCAGTCCTCTCTGCCGGGTCCCCATGGGCCCTGGGCTGCGCAGGACAATTACTGGGCTTTCTGGCTCCAAATGCGTTTATGTTGCATTTCCAGTGTGGCTGCTTCTGAAATCTGTGGTAGAACCAATCTGCAGGCTGCACTTTCCAACTTGGGCTTTTATTAATTTTGGAAAAAGAGGGCGAAACATTTACCGGCTGCTCACCCCCTACTAGGTGTTGAGCCTATCACTCAGGCATGTGCCCTGACCGGGTATTGAACCAGCACCCTCTCAGGCCTTGGGACAACCAACCAAGCCACTCTGGCCAGAGCTGGGTTTGCAGGGTGAGGTGGCTAATTATCCAGCCAGGAAAGCTCCCCAATCCACTCTCCACCTCAGGTGGGCCAGATGTCCCAATGTTCCCTGATGCCTGGGAAGAAAGGCTCATTAAAGGGATACCTGTAACCACTCCTCTTTTTGGGAGGACAGAGCCCATCAGCTGGCAAGAACAGGTCTGACTCCAGGTTGTCCTGGTGTCTTCCAAGCGGGTGTCATGACCCCAGGATCCCTCTGGGTGCTTGATGAGCAACAGGAAGCAGTACCTCTGACCTGGGATACCACCTCCCTGCCTAACCCAGGCACATTCACAGCCACCTCCCCTCAGCTTCCCCTTGTGACTCAGCTGCTCAAAGGGACTTTAAATTTCCAGGCTCTGTAACAGCCTTTCAAGCTGTGTGCAGAATGGGTGTGGCCAGGGAATGGAGCCTCACCTGTGGCCACAGGACATGAACATGATCAAAGAGCATGGCACTGAATGAACGTTTTATTGAAACCTGTACATCGAGGTGACAATAACTCAGTGTTTTGAAACAGTAACAAAAAAGGTTATTTTAACCCGGACTCGGGTTTATGGATCAGGTACTGGAAGCCAGGGAGTTCGTGCCTCCATCTCCCAGCATGAACATAGAGCATGACAGCTTCCGCTGACGGGGACAAGAGCCTGCACTAATGGGAACATTTGGGGCATCACCCTGGAAGCCAAGCCCAGCATAAGAGGTTCGTTTTGGTCCAAAGGATGTCATCCCAACACAAATTTAGAAGGCTGCTGTCGAGTTCTAAGAACGGCGACAGCCTTCTGGTAGGGACAGAGGTCCTGAGCAGGAGGCATAGGCTGGGGCAGGCGCCCCCCAAGGTTTTCACGGTAACACTGTCACCTCATTACGATGAGAATAAAAAGTTGGACGACCGGGCTGCTAACAGTGGCCAGTCCTGAGGCTCATCCAGCTTAATGGAGAAATCCGGCAGCGGTTTTCGAAGTCTGTTCTGAGAACAGATTATTGCTGAGCAGTTTGTTCACATGATCTACATTCTAGCTGGGTGATTAGAAAATTGCCCTAAGGCTGTGTATGAGCCACTTCTGGTTAAAAAAAACACACACAACAAAACTTAGTGCACGTAAGTGTAACAACGGTGAAAGTCACCTGAACTCAGGTGCTAGTTGCTATAGAAATGACACCTCCCTTGAGCAGAGAACGGGAGATAATATTGCTTTGACTGCAGAGGCTGGGCAACACCAACACTGTACTTGGTGTTAGTGCCAGAGCCAGGCCTTAAAAACACACAGATAATTAGGAATTTCATGTGGCCTTATTCCTGTTTCCCAGATATTTGCTACCAAAGTAGCCAGTGTTTGTTTTTGGCTTAAGGAAACCTCTACGACCGGTTTGTTGGATGTGTCTTTAGAACTGCACTCGTCCTTGCGCCCTGTGGTGGGGCTGGGACCTTCTGTCCTCGACTCCGCTCTTGGCCACTGGGTGTGGGGAGAGCCATGACAGACAGGTGTGCCAGGAGCTGCTGTGCCGGAACCGACCTTCAGGCAGGACCAGGGCAGGTATGAAATGTCTTAGAGCGTGAAATGGGGAGTTACAGTCCCTTCCCTCCAGTGGGAAGCATGCGTGTATGCAGCCTGGTAGTGCCCATGGTCTGGGCC
>PVJC01037554.1:0-17149 GCA_004026665.1 Murina feae
GGCATTGGCAGGAGAGAAGAGTTTTTGAGAAGACGATTGTTGGCAACAGATCCAGTCCATTTCCCAGTTCGTCCCAGAGAGCTTCTCTCTAAGTGAAGACCCCGGGGGACGGCCGTGGGGGCTGAGGAGAGCCCAGAAGTGCCCCCACGCTCAGCTCGCCTGACTCACAGACACGTCCACGCGCAGCCTCACTGACCAGGCTCGGGGGGGCTTCTATTCCACGCCACGCCTCGCTGCGCGGGGCCCGGTGACAGCGGTGTCAGGAGAAGAACAATCGCCAGAAACAGATGCACAAAATATGCACTCATGTGTCAGCAACTGCGACGCATGTCAGCGGTGTGCATCCTCGCTGGGAGCAGAAAAACAAAAAAATAAAGTGAAAAAAAACAAACAAACAAAAAAAAACAATAGGAAGAGAGGGAACATTGATTTCCACGAAGCCCGTTTCCATGCCAAACGGAGCATCTGCCTGGCTTTTGTGTGGGGTATAAACAGGACACACACACACTCACACACACACTCTCACTCAGAAATAATACCAGAAGTTCAAAGGGTGGAGAGTGGAGAATTCTCACGCGGGCAAATAAATGAGGTCTGCGGATTGGCCGGCCTTCGCGCGGCTTTCCGCGGAGCGTCTCCTTGGGGCCGGGGTGATGTGTGGCTTTGATTCTCTGCCCTTGTCCTTCCCTAACCTGGTTTGGAACGTAGCCCGGCCCTGAGAGACGGGGGGTCACCCCGGCTTGATTGTGTAAGGTCAGAAAATGGAATGAAGTGAGGATATCTCAATTGAGACTTGAGCGTATAAAAGCATAAATCAAAAAAGAAAAAGAAAAAAAAAAGCAAAATCCTTGAAGGCGCGCACCTTGCAGCTGTCGCTACAAATGAAAGGTTTCAAAATAAGTAGATGCTAGAACGCCCAGCCTCGTGCAACGAATAATTCCCCTCCAGTCCTGCAGGGGAACAACCGAACGCTGTGAAGTGAAGAATACATAGTATTCCAAGCAAGGGGTGCTGGCCTGGATTCTTTAGTTTTGTGCTATTTCACAGACAATACTTAGAGTATTTTGACAAAAACAAAAACAAAACAAAAAAAAAAAAAGAAAAAAACAAAACCCCTCCCTCTTTCGTGGGCTATTTAACAGCATGAAATTAAAAACTGTATCGAGCCCTGCCTGGTTTGGCTCAGTGGATAGAGCATTGGCCTATGGACTAAAGGGTCCCAGGTTCGATTCTGGCCAAGGGCACATGCCTGGGTTGCGGGCTCAATCCCCCTCTCCCCCCCTCAGCAGGGGACATGCAGGAGGCGGCCAACCCATGATTCTCTCTCATCATTGATGTCCCTATCTATCTCTCTCCCTTCCTCTCTGAAATCAATAATTTAAAAAAACACACAAAATACACAAACTTAAGTAAATATCAAAATTTATGGGATGATTTCTTCTTTATTCTTGGAAACTCTGGATAATCTCCAAGTCATTCATTCAGGAGGGGAAAAAAGTGCGTGGGTTTTGTTAGCCGTTGCTCCTAAGTGCCTCTGTCGTTGGCTATAGGATAGTCGCGCTCCTATGTTTATTTAAACAGACATGTCTGTAGTCTACGGGCGTATTCCAGAATAGAACTGCACGCTGCTTCGAGTGTAATTCTTACGGGCAAACACCTGATCCCCTTTACAATAAAGGATAAAAGGGAAACAATTCCCCGCCATTCAAAGACCTCCCCATGCCTTGCTCACAGACATAACCTTGTAACTCGACCTTCCCTACCAGTGCATACATCCCAAATACGGCACTCCATGGGCAGGGATTATACATGCCTCTTCCATCTGCCACTTCACACTCTCCTGGGGCAGAACTTGTTTGAACCCGGGATTACAGAGCAAGTGTTAGGAGCTGGAGAGGCGTATGCGACGGGTGTTGAGAATTAACATTAAATGATGTCAGCGTACCCCCCTCTAAAATATTTTCAGGGTAATATTTTCTCAGAACCTTGCTTTAAAGCTATGATTTCCCTCCATGGTCAAAGAAAAAAGGGGGTATTCCAGTTTTCAGAACACTCACCCTCAATGCATTTATTCTTCAGGTTATTATTTTTTTCTTGTTTGGAGGAAGACAGTGGATCGTAGTTATATAACTACGATTCAAGAATGACACATCAGCTAAATCAATATTTCCCAATGTGTTTTCTGGGTCACACGGATCCCAAAGAGTGTTAGTAAATTATAGGCAAACAAAGACACCACAGGGAAGATAATTTTGAGATCTGCTGAATCAAATGTAAGTCAGAGAATCATATTAAATATGGAATGTCCCAGAGTCTTTAATATGCAAAGCAACATGTGATTTGTCTTTTTTTTTAAAAAATGTATTCATTGACGAGAGAGAGAGAGAGAGAGAGAGAGAGAGAGAGAGAGAAAGAAAGAAACATCAAGCTGTTGTTCCACTTACTTAGGCTTCATTGGTTGCTTCTGATGTGTGCCCTGACCCGGAATTGAACCTAACACCTTGATGTATCCAGATACACTCTACCCAACTGCGCTACCTGGCTAGGGCCCATGTGATTTCTCAGTGGAAGATATACCTATGCTGTTTCTCCATATATGTTTTTAAAACCATGAGTCTCTCTTTCTGAGAGCATGTTTACTGCTCTAATACTCTAAGGAACTTAAAAATGCATTGCTAGGTGTCATGGCACAGATCTAAGAAAGCTGATATATATATATATATATATATATATATATATATTATTGATTTCTTACAGAGAGGAAGGGAGAGAGATAGAGAGTTAGAAACATCGATGAGAGAGAAACATCGATCAGCTGCCTCCTGCACACTCCCTGCTGGGGATGTGCCTGCAACCCAGGTACATGCCCTTGACCAGAATCAAACCTGGGACCCTACAGTCCGCAGGCCGATGCTCTATCCACTGAGCCAAACCGGTTAGGGTGAAAGCTGCTACTTTTTAAGATGGTTAATATCAAAAGCAAGTGCCATTGGAGTTTAAATTAGCTTAACTGGCCTATGTTTCTATCTAAACCAAACTGAACGTTTTTTTTTTAAAAAAAACCTACCAACTGTTATATACTGGAAATGGAAGGACATAAGAAAAAAGGGCTTTAAGACACGCGAAGAAGCCTCTTTAGCAGACACCCACAGATAACTTCATAAATCATTTAAGCGGTGACAAGGAAAAGAAAACCTGATCAGGTGACTATTCAGATAATTATAGTTTGTGCTCCAACTTTTTCTCATTGACATCGCATTGTCATCTGAGTAGGCTTTTTGACACAACTAATGATTGCTATCCAAGGGAAAGAAAAAAAATGTAGTTTAACCAATTCTCACCATGAGTGATCATGGAAAAAAGGGAGAGTGGAAAAGGGAAATGTATGTATTTTCCTCTTTAAACTTCTGCTCTGGCTTTCTACACGGGTTTCTCTGTACCCCTCTTATCTTTCTTCCCTCTTCCCTCTAAACCAGTGGTTCCCAATGTGGGGCACACTCCCTAAAGGGGGAGCAATTTTATTTTTAAGGGGGGAAATTCAAGAATGAGTTATTAACCGTGAATTTTTTGCATTTCTTATGGGTCTAGGGGTCTCCTATACGGTCTATAGATAGATACTGTTGACATATTTATACATTTCAGTTCTCCATTTTGAAACTTTATCTGCTATTTTTTTTCATATCACTTCACATTATTATTTTTAAACAATCTCTTCGTGATTATTTCCTCAGTACTTCAACTGTCCTTTTACTTTTCTCTTTCATGGATGCCATGTTTTTTGGAAACTTGTTTCGACCAAGTTACTGACCTTTTAGGCTTCCTCCACGTGAGTAGGAGCTCGCTTTTTGAATAATAAGGATTATATGGAACTGGAGGGGGAGGCATCAGGATTTTAGAGATGTTTAGGTGGGGCATGGCCAAAAATAGATTGGGAACCACTGCTCTAACCTCTCCTGTCCCCATTCATCCATCTCTTTGGCCCACAGTTTTACACTGCAAGCTCATCTGAGAGACTCCTACGGACAAAACTAATTGGGAAAAGCCCCTTGTGCTGTACAAAGGTTCATGGCTAAGTGGGTCCTGCCTAGCCCTACCATCCAGGCCTGCAGCCTAGACCTAGCCTCCAGTCTTCCTGGGTCCCCTTTCTTCCTCTTTAAGATGATGCTGTTGGACCGGGCATATAAAGTCCTTCAGAGCCCTAGGCACATGGCTCTACTTTTTTTTTGAGAAATCTGCAACCTTGAGGCAACTTCAGAGTTATCAATAACTGTGGCCCAAGCACATGAAATTGCATGCAAAAGATCACCTGTCACCCGCGGGAGCCGGAGGGAGCCACTACTGCCACCCGTGGGAGGTGGGGGGAGGGGAGAGGGACGTCTCCTGGTGACCGGTTGCACACTCAGTCCCACCCACCCGTGCCCGCCTGCTGAGCACACAGCCCCCTGTTGACTGGTTGTTACATGTGAGGGCGTGACAACCATTTGCATACTAGCCTTTTATTATATAGGACTGTCTAAGGATGGGTCTCCTTGCCTTTAAAAGACATGACAAAGAGGGGAATTGTCAGATCCACCTGTGAGGAAGGAGGTGGCTTTCTGAATGTGCGTGTTCTTGAATCCTGATCATTGCCTGGATGCCAAGATGGACTTCTATCCTGGGGCCCTTTGATGGGCAGCTCCACACCCAGCCTCCTGTAGCCAGCATTCTCATGACTGTCATCAAGGGATTCGCTTGAATGTCCACTCGGGTTCCTCAGCAGCAAAAGTGATGAGAAACCGGCCTCCTCACTCTCTTTCACAAGGAAAGGAAATGGCGCATGGTGCCCGCGCCCCTCCAGGAGAGAGGACCGAGATTGGTCCTGAAATGGAAGCATTCGGTTCTGACCGTGGCTTTTCTCCATGGTTATCTCCTAAACGCAACCTTCCTTTAGGGGAAACCACAGACCCAGGAGGACGAAAGAACCCCATTGGAAGGAAAAACTGCCCTAAATCACAAGCACAGTTTGCTTCTGCCTGAATTCAGGCCTGCTTCCCCGTCCTGGCTGGTTATGAGCCTGTCCCCGGGAACATGTTTCCAGTGGATGCTGACATTAAGAGGACACGGCATCTGCACAGGGCATGAGAGGGGGCTGGTTGCACAGATTACAGTCAAACACATCATCACTCGATTAGCAGACATGCACTTGGAGTGTATTCCCCCCACCCCCTTTCAAGTAACAGGGACGCAATTAAAAAAAAAAAAAGGCAACTTCACTAGTTTCCTATCGTGGTTTCTTCTCACTTCCTCTAGTTCTGGCTTCTCATTCTAGTTATCAATAAGAAACACAAATTACAAATTGAAGACAAGGAAAATTTAAATATCGGTATCTATTTAATTTCCCTCTGACTTGTTCTGGTCAGTGAGATTTTTCTCCCAAATGTAGCTTTAAAAAAAAGATAAAGCTACTAAGGAAAAAGGGGGAAAAAAAAAGCATACATGTTGCATTGGAACAAAAGTAGTTCTCTTTCTGCCAAAAATCAGAAAATGATGTGTTTTGAAAAAAATTTTAGAATATGATGAAGCCACCTTTTCATATACGCTAGAGAATTCCTCTCAATGGGCAAGTTCGCCCATGAAGAGCTTTAATTACTTGATAGGGTAACATAATTTTTTATTATGTTGAGTGAGAGAAAGGGGAAGCAGAAGAGAGAGAGAGAGAGAGAGAGGCGTTCGTGTGGGTGAACTCCAAAGCTGTATGTGGAGGCAGAGAGGTGAAAATGCAATGTCTTTAAATGAACAGAAATTGCGTTCCCACAGTGGGGTGCTGGTCTGGAAATGTTTCAGGGCCCGCTGCCAGGTGGGGGGGGGTCTGGGGGGTGGGGGGATGTCCAGGAGGCAGCCGGGTGGGGAATGGAGCTGGTGGGAGCAGTAACCACTAGTTCCAAAAAAAAAAAATTGTGTTTGTTCTTTTCTTTTTTTGACCACGTTAACCTGTCTGAGGGAACATGGAGTGAAAGGCTCGCAGGTCTGGTACGAAGAGGAGCAGTTAGGACAGACACTGGCAGAAGGAGTGGCAGGCAGCCCTCCTTCCGGCCTGACACTTCCTTTGTTCCCACAACCACAAAGCAGCTGCTTCCTCTGCGATCACAAGCCCCCTCCCTCGG
Organism: Murina feae; assembly: GCA_004026665.1. Taxonomy (NCBI): domain Eukaryota; kingdom Metazoa; phylum Chordata; class Mammalia; order Chiroptera; family Vespertilionidae; genus Murina; species Murina feae. Next base: position 6,144 of record PVJC01037554.1, read on the forward strand.
GTGGAGTTCCCACTGCCTGTACATTCTGTACAGCCGATCTGAATGCCGACATGAAACGTCCTTTTTTTACCCCCTTCCTCCTTCTCCCACCACCCAACCTTCAGCCCCGTATTCACTTTGATCCTGCGTGACCTTCATGGGAAAACACAACCGGGACACAAGCATTTCCGAGTCAGACCTTCCAGATGGCAAAGTTGATCCTTGGACGTATTTAGAATCTCAGGTAGCTCGCTTAGAAGCAGGACCAGGAACTGCCATGGGGAGGCAGAAATGGATGCTTGACATCACTTTTCTAGCTTGTGTTAAAAATCAGCACGTTTTAGCCCAGTCGGCTGCAGCTCAGTGGCTGAGTGTCCATCCATTGATTTGATTCCCAGTCAGGGTACATGCCTGGTTGTGGGCTTGATCCCCAGTAGGGGGCGTCCAGGAGGCAGCCAGTCTGCAATGTTGATTTTTCTCTCTCATTGGTGTTTCTATCTCTCCGTCTCCTTCTCCTTACCTCTCTCTCTAAAAATCAACTTAAAAAAAATATATGTGTAAGTTAGCATATGTTAGCAAACAGTGGTGTGTTAGCTCCTCTTTGGTAGAAACTGGGGTATAGCTCAACTCCATGTAAAAGAAGAATTGAGCCCTGACCGGTTTGGCTCAGTGGATAGAGCGTCAGCCTTCGGACTGAAGGGTCCCAGGTTCGATTCTGGTCAAGGGCCTTGGTTGCGGGCACATCCCCAGTAGGGAGTGTGCAGGAGGCAGCTGATCGATGTTTCTCTCTCATTGATGTTTCTGACTCTCTGTCCCTCTCCCTTCCTCTCTGTAAAAAAATCAATAAAATATTTTTTTTTTAAAAAAAGAAGAAGAATTGAAGAGGATATGGCAGTCCTTCCTTTAAAAATGTACAGTGTTATTTACTGCTAAATTCATGGAGACGTCGGGGTAAAATAAAACAAACAAAGGGAAAGGTTAGGCCTCACTCATGGAAGAATTTACTAATACGTTTGGAAGAAAGACCTGTAGATAAATAGGAGAGAGAAATGCAAAGCCATATTTGAATCATTGCAACGTAATGGAGCTTTTGTGGTATTCCTCCGTGTGCTGATGGAATGCAGGACTGGGAAGGGTCTGCAGAGTCAGTGTGTTGGGGAAAGGAAGATGGGAGGGATGAGTCATGGATGGAGGTGTTCTGTCTGAGTGAGTAGGTCAGGACCACGGGGGGTGGCTACAGTAATAGCGCCAAAGGGGAGACATAAGCTTGGGTGCGAATGATTTCCTGCTTTGTTAGCCACAAGACAGTGGGTTCTAGAGAAGGATGCTCTGTGCATCAGGTTACAGAGGCCCCAGAAGCAAGAGGAATGCAGGCAGAACCGGTGCCCTCTCTCCTTTCCAGGGTTCCACTCTGCCCTGGTTCTGCCTCTCCGAAGCACTGTGTGTGTGGTTCTCAGGGGCGATGGGGAGAGGTGTGCACTTCTGAGTCAGAAGAGAGGATGGGTTTAGAACTCAGCTGTACCACTTACCAGCCATATAATCTCAGGAAGTCGTTCTGAACTCTAAAATCTTTCAGATTTCCTAGTGGCAAACCGACACTATATTGCATCTTACCCCTTGGGCTACGTGTGGTGAGGATTAATTAAGGCAAGCATGTCAAACTCACGTACCGCGGGCCACATGCCTCATTTATTTGGCCCTTGATAGCCTTTGAGTTGGGCATGCTTGAAATAAGGGCTTAATCTAATAGCCGTACAATTCCATAAATGTTTGCTTTATAAGATAATAACAAAAGTTATGCTTAAGTAGGAGGGTATATTTAGGTTGGTGGAAGATTGACTTAGCTAGAGTCAACATGTTCTTTGATAAAAAAAAAAGCAAAGGAATTCATCTAGGCAGATAAAACCATTGAAATGATATTAAAGAACAATTGATAACAGATAATGCTGAATATGAATAAGGCCTTTTCCTATCCTGTTTTATCTTATAAAATGGTCTCACCAACTGTGAATTTTAAAAGCAATCATTAAACAAGAATTAGTACCTAGTGAATAATTGATGCTCACAAGCATTTCCCCCGACTTATTGAATTATTATACTCTATGGTCATTAATGACGTGGATGCTTGAGCCAGGCTGCCAGCATGGGAAGCCAGGTCTGCCACATAAGAGCTGTGAGACATTGGGCAAGTCACTTAACCTCTCTGGTCCTCAGTTTCCTTCGCTACAAAATGGAAATTAGGTTGTGGAGAGCAGTAAGTTAATATATATATAAATTTCTGTGCACAATGTCTGAAACATGGGTGTCAGGTATTATTAATAATAATCCTTTGGTTATACAAACAATCAACTAATGGTAAGTAGTAAATGGAAATAACATAACATAAAACAATACAAACTAATAAACTTAATTAATACTAGATAATTAGTAAATTCATAGTAAATAATGCAACCATCTATCACAGGTCAATTTTTGGGTGTGCTAAAAGCATATCTAACTCACTTAAAAGTTTTGGAGTACTCCTTCTACTGTGTATACTGATGGATACTCTAAATATTTTGCCCGCCAATATCTGGATTTTACTACATACCAGGTGGCAGCCATCATGGCGATAGGCTTGGTGCTTGGGGTGAAATAATCAGTCTTATAGAGGTTGAAATTGAAATGCTAAGCCTGTAAGTGCTTCACATTTTATAGGGCCTGCAAGTCTTTTTGTGTTTGATTTATGTCCGTCCTCACACGTATGGTATCCATTGTGGCTGGGAAGGGGATTGCATGTAAACTCTCTGAAATCCCACTGTGGTGGAGCTGCTGCTGTAGGCTTTGCCGGAGCCTTGGAGAAACATCCAATTACGCCACGTGGTCCTCCAAGTGGCATGCCTGGGCCAGCAGCACCCGCTGGGAGCCAACTAGACATGCAGAGTTCTTGGGTGCCCCTGACCTGTTGCATGTGCAACTGTGGGGTGGGCCCAGCCGTCTCTTCCCTGGGTGAGGGCTTTGATGCCTGCTCAGCATGAAGACCGCTCTGGTCAATCAATCTAATGTTACAGTTGGCATAAATCAAGCATTAAACAAGTAATTACAGTGGCTGCCGAACACTGTTGGAGAAGCATGCACGTATTCTCCCCCACCCCTCCAGCCCCCCCAACACACACACACATTCCAATTTCTATGTGGACCTCCTCCTGCTGTCACATTCTTCCTCATAGATGTGTTAATATTACTAACCATGCAGCAGTGGAGTGACTTTCCCCTGAGCCTCAGAGTCATTTCTGTCACCTCCTATTATGCACTGATTGAATTAGTTTAACCCTTGGAAGGCAACCTTATTTTCAACTTTGTCACTTGTGCACTCCTGTCCACGATTTACCCTCCAGATGACTGCCGGTGAGAAGAATACTCTTCTGTCGTTTTTATTTTTTTTATAATATCCTTGTTTAGATCACACACTTAGGAGTGGTTAGCAATCACTGGTTTGGTCCCAGATATCTTTTAATGGGGAGGGTGTGTTTAACTAGAAGGTACATGCTGTGCTGCTTAAAGAGTGTCCATTACCAGAGAGGCCCTGGAGGACCTAGAAAATAGAGTGGACAGGAAACTAGAGAAATAGGCACAAGAAGTAAACATGGACAAATGTTTCAGAGTGGCACTGGGATCCTGGAGCAATTGATGGCTGATTGACAGTGACAACCAATTCTAGGCAAATCTAAGATGTTCTGTGCTACTTTGGTATATGTAAATGAAGGTAGGAATAGATATATATTCATCCATCATCCATCCACCCATCCTTCCATCCATACATCCACCCATCCATCATCCATCCACCCATCCATCATCCATCCACCCATCCTTCCATCCATACATCCACCCATCTATCCATCCATCCATCCATCCATCCACCCACCCACCCATCCAATCATTCAACCATTCAACCATTCATCTAACCACCCACTCAACAAACATCTTTTGAGCGTCTCCTGTATGCCACACACTGGTATAGCAATGGACATAGAGAAACATATCTGCCCTGTGGAATAGATGCATCTATTAGCATCATGTGTGACTTACTTGTAATAGACTCCTCCATCACAAAGTAGCAATCACTCATACCAGATACAGATTTATTTCTCATTCCTGCAAACAAATTTAGAAGAGTAGTAAATATGACGGCTCCATAGGCATCCTTTCGTGTCGATGTTCCACTGTTCTTATATCTCCTCCTGGTTTAAGAGAGCTGCTTGAGCTCCAGTCACCCACATCTCATTCTAAGCAAGACAAATGGGGGAAAACAAAGGCCACATCCTCTCTCTTTTAAGAGTATTGCCCAGGTGTGTAATCTCTGGCTTCCTCTTGTGTCTCTTTGGCCAGAACTTAGTCTCATAGTTACTCTCCTCTACCTACAAGGGAGTTTGCAGAATGTAGTCTTTTGGCTGGGCAACATGAGCTCAGACAGAGGGAAAGAAAGATTCCATGAGCAGCTGTAAGTGCCCGCTGCGGTAGCCATCATTGCCTTCATTATCTGCTTGTCGATGGTCAAGTGTATTCTGCTTCTCCATGAGTTACTTAGTGACTTAAAACAACAAACATTTTATTTGCTCAAGATGTCGTGGGTCAGAAAGTTGGGTAGAATTCTACAGAGATGGCTCCTCTCTGTACCACAGCGACTGTGGTCGCATCTGGGGAGGCTTGAAGGAGGAGATATGGATGGGATGACTTGACTGGGACCAGATGTCCGAGGCCTCATTTCTGGCATTAGTTGGCTACCTCAGTTTTTTCCTATGTTGTGTCCATGATGACTTACCCCCTTGACTAGCAGCTTAGTTGGGATGGCTGGAGCAGGTGGGATTGACCAGGCATCTGTCTTTCTCCATGGGACTTTTCCACTTGGCTAGCTTGGGCTTCCTCACAGCATGGCAGTCTTTGGGAATTGAATTTTTCCCCCATGATGCCTGGTTTCTTCCAGAAAGAATGTCCCATGAGACTAAGGCGGAAACCTCCTTCTAACTAGCTTGAAAGTCCTACTTCTGCCCTAGCTCACTAAGGCCAATTCAGATTTCAGGGATGGGTAGTTAAACTCCACATCTCATTGAGAGGAGTAGCAAAAGGTTTGCATGTTGAATCTACTACAAAGTGGTTGCTTAAGAAAACACAGCTAGGAAGGCAATTGGCCGACCCTGGAATATGGACGTTCCTTTGTTGTAATGGGTCTAAGCAGCAGGATGTGGTAGTTTTCATGAGCCCATTAGACAAGTTACTTTTTTGAAGCATGAAAGACTGTAGCGGGTTCTAGAAAAGCAGGAGGTCTTAGGGATTTGTGGTCTTGAAATCTCTGTTCAGCACGTAGGCTCCAGCACTCCATGGAGAGTGCCCTGGGCTTTGCACTCAGCGCTTTAGGCTGAGTCTTCCACTAAGTGTAGCTGATAGCATTTTTTTATCCTCTCCCCCACAGCCTTCTTCCTCCAGCCCCCTTCCAGCTGAACAACTGGGCTGCTGCTTCATTGTCTCTTTCATATTTGTGAAAACTCTCTCAGGTCTGGGAAATCAGATTGTCTCATTTAATTTTAATTTGAATTTCTGTTTGAAGAATCAACCTGAGACATCAAAGAGAATCCCCCCAAAAAAAAGAAAAAAAAAAGAATTGCACTACAAAATAAATGATCAAATGACTTCTAAAAACATTACACTGTTATAGCTGGAAATGTTGGATCAAAACGCCAATCTCTTTCATTGTTAAAATTAAAGAGAGACTTAAAAGAAACTGCCATGTGAGTTTGACACCACATTTAACCAACAGAGAAGTTGTTATAATCTGGTAGGATTATGAGCATGCGTTCTCTCTAATTCATAACGACTCAGATTCCCCTAGTCACTAAACTTCAACTTGGCTTTACGTGAGTTTGCTTCAAGTCATAAAAAAAAAAAAAAGAAAATACAGGTCACAGGTGCCTAATTGACAATATGGGGATAATTAACTTGTCATTTTATCTGCTCATTCACATTTGGTGTTGAAATGTGGCCTTGAGGAGCTAACTTCTCAAACAAAATCTTACCTTAATTATTTGTGCATTTAATTTCTGACGATGGGAAGCTCCCTCCCCCTAATTTAACATATTTAAAGGCAAACTAGAGTTAAGTGCAAGTCCCGGCAGGTGCCTGGGAACACACACCAGAGGAGAAGGGCATGCAGTCTTCCCTCAGGGATCAGAGACCCTTCCCAGCAGAAGGGAGAAGAGCACTCTTCTTCTCACAGCTTCTCGCAGCACGAATCTGATGGGTGATCAGAAACTTGAGTGATACCTTGACTTATTAAGAACCAAAATCCCAAACTAACGGTAGAGAAGTCAGGGATCCTGGGAATGAGGATTTTGAACCAAAAGTCATGGTCCAAAGGAAAGATGACCCTTCATGCTGGGGTGGGTGGGGATGTTTTGCTCATTCTCTGTTGGCCACATAGGCCTGAGTTAAAAGAATCAATAATCTACTCTAATAAAAGTGTAATATTGAAATTAACCGTTTCTCCGGGACGCCTAAGCCATGCCCACCAGCCAAAGCCATGCCCACCAGCCTATCAGAGTGGCTGTATGCAAATTAATCCAGTCAAGATGGAGGCCAGCAGCCACGGAGAGAGCAGTGGTGGGTGAGGCGTGGGCAGCAGCAGGCAGCAACGTGGCCGGGGCAGGTGGTGGCGGCGGCAGGGTCCAAGGCACACGGGGACCTGGAGCTGTGGGGCAGGGCCAACCCCGCACCCCAGCAACTGCGAGTCCTGCGTCGGCTGCCACTGCTGCCACTGGGGAAGGAGGCATGCAGGGACCAGGCCTGTGGGGCGGGCCAGCCCCCCACCCCAGTGGCTGCGAGCCCCACGTCGGCTGGGGCTATCTCTTGGGTCTGAGGCACGCGGGGACCCGGCCTGCAGGGGAGGGCAGTTCAGGGGGACCAGGCTGGCCGGGGTGGACAGTTGGGGGTGACCAGGCTGGCAGAGGAGGGCTGTTGGTGGGGATCCAGGTCTGCAGGGGAGGACAGTTGTGATGGACCCAGGCCTGCAGGGGAGGGCAGTTGGGGGGACCATCCTGGCAGGGGGAGGACAGTTAGGAGCAATCAGACCAGCACAGGAGCAGTTAGACATTTATCAGTCTGGCAGGGGAGTGGTTAGGGGCAATCGGTAGGCGAGAGGTTGGGAGCCAGCAATCCTGGATTATGTAAGGGACATCCCATCCCTCGAGGGGTCCCTGATTGGAAAAGGTGCAGGTTGGTCTGAAGGACACCACCAGCACCCCCCACCCACACTCCGTGCATGAATTTTGTGCACTGGGCCTCTAGTGAAGAATTAAAATCAAGAATTACTTTCTTTTTCAATTCTCACCCAAGGATATTCCCCTTCCCCCATTCATTTTTAGAGAGAGTGGAAAGGGGGGAGGTGGTGAGAGAGAGAAACATCAATGTGAGAGAGACGCAAGGATCGGTTGCCTCTGTACCCCAACCAGGATGGTGATGGAGCCTGCAACCAAGGTGTGTGCCCTTGATCTAAATCAAACCCAAGACTCTTCAGTCCATGAGCCGACACACTAACCACTGTGCCAAACTGGCTAGGGCAAGAATGACTTCTTTGTAAAGAGAAGACTGTGGAAATCTAGGAGAGGAATAGCATTCCAGCCTGAAACTTGTGGAGTTGGTTGCTTTATGTTTAGGAAAACCAGCTGCTTGAACCTTTTGCCAACATCCATCCTCCTCTCTCTCATTAAGGAATTGAAGGAGAGGGTTCTAACAAAGGCAATTGGATTTGTCTGCTTATTCAAATTATAGCAGTCTGAAATCTGCCTTGGCAACATGGCCTGGTTTTCAGAAGGATGGGAGAGAGGTAAGAGGATAGACAAAGGGAACGAATCTCGGAGAAGAGCAAACCCCGCCAACCAAACAGCACATCACTCCCAAGAGGTGGCATCCCTGGAGGGAAGCTTTGACAGGCAGGCAGCTGTGCAAGATCTAATAGGTATTCAGGTTCACATTCATTCCTGTTCTGATCTGTGCTGAACCCTCTCTGCCTCATGCCCTCACCCTCATTTGGGACCCTGGCCATGATGCTGTTTTGGGGACTGTGGGGAAAGGCGTCCTTTCCATTTTTGGGGCAAAGAAGAGGTAGTCTCTGAGGACAGCAAGCACAGGAGGAGAGATACAGGTGCTTAAATAGGCGACAGCAGCCAAGCACACTGCAGTGTGCACCATCTCAGGGACCTGAGGAAACATCCATTCCACCAGCCCCCAATAAGAGGGGAACTGGACCCCTCAGGTGTGTGTCTACATGTTGGTATGTGTCTGAAAGAGCCAGCCCTGCTTGTGAAATGGATGTGAGCTAGTCAGGGTTCTTACCCTCTGATCGCCGGCGTATGCATCTTATTTTACTACTAGTGGTCCAGTGCACGAAATCTGTGCACGTGGGGGCCCCCCAGCCTGACCTGTGCCCTGTCACAGTGCGGGAGCCCCACTATCCATCATCCCAAAGAGGTAGGTCCCACCCCCCCATCCAGGGCTCCTTGATGGATTGCCCCAAAGAGGTAGGCCAAGCCGGGCCATGGTGGAGGCCTGTGGACCCCCAGAGCAGGTGTGCAGAGGCCTCCACTATGGCCCCCACCCCCATCCCTGATGCTGCAAGTCCCTGCCCACCCACACCTACTGCCCACACAGCCTCTAACTGATTGGTTATTACACGTGAGGGCATCCCCATCATTTCCATATTACCCTTTTATTAATATAGATTATTTTTTAAAAATATACTTGTATTTATTTCAGAGAGGAAGGAGAGGGAGAGAAATATAGAAACATTAATGATGAGAGAGAATCATCACCCCTACTGGGGATCGAGCCCACAACCCTGGCATGTCCTCTTGACTGGAATCGAACCTGGGACCCTTTGGTCTGCAGGCCGACGCTCTATCCACCGAGTCACACCAGCTAGGGCGCCTGTGTGTGCATTTTAGAGAAGGCAGCCTTGCCCACGCGGATCCCAGAGTGGTTCCAGTCAGCTTTGCTCCGGGAGGAAATATCTCTGGGCGCCTCCCTGGCAGCTTTCACTCTGTGTCAGAAAAACCCTCCTTGCACTCCTCCCAGCACTGGTCTGGTCCCTGGGGGAAACCCCAAAGGATCCGTCTGGTCCGCTTTTTAATAAATTCAGTAATAGAGTTTCTACCGTTCCTCTTGGGATATCTTTTTTATTTCTGTGCTGTGAACTCACTGCATGGATTTCGGAAGTTGTTTGTTTTAATTGACTAGACAAGCAACAGAGAATCGTCTGCCTGTCTCGACTCATTAGAATCTGAGATCGTTCCAAAGCTAGAAAAATTTCCAATGGCAAGAGGCACTGGAGGAAGCGGGGGTGAGGGTGGGAGAACCCCAGCTCCCTACCTAGCCACAGTCTCATTTATCTCCGACACGTATTCCCACCAGGTTTCAGAAAGATTGTACAACCCACCTTTCCTTCTTCCTAAAGACCAAGAATAATCGCCTGTTTCTCTAACGGAAAGGCAAGGATTGTGGTTTAACAGAATGTATTGATTTTGATATGTGCCGACAACGTGGCTATCAACCCCTCGCCCCTGCCTCCATCCCCTAGGCCTCTGCCTCGGATGAAATTCTCCCCCACCCCAGCCCTCCAGCTGCTAACCTTCCATGTGCTGCCAAAGCCCTTTCCCTAAAACACACATCATTGTAGCTTGCCATTTCTTTGCTCAAAGTGTCACAGGGAACATCTACTTCCCCCTCCCTGCCCCTGGCCCCCGAATCTGGCTTTACCTAAACCCCTTCCAAGTTAGCCATGTGCGGACTTCAGGAATGGATGGGACCTGCTTCCAACAGGGACTTTCTCTTTCATTCTTCCACACCTTTCGCAGCCCATCCCCTAGTCTGCCCTGCCTTCTGCCTCTATTTGACCATCAATTCTTGGATAGAAACCGCGAGTGAACATTTCCTGTGAGCTGTGTACTGCAGTACACTTTTTAAAGGTCATGCCGCCATATTTAGTGGTCAGTAAATGGGGCATCAAAATGATCCTGCCTTCAAAGGCTTGCATTGTGCAAGAGAAAAAGCAACAAGAACTATTTTCATCAGCGCAGGATCATTTTTATGATGGAGATTTGAGGAAAACAAACAGTGACACTGTGCCCAGCCCTGAGCATACAAAAAATGAGAGGACAGACCCAAGGGGATAAACAAAGCCAAAATACTTAGCCCTCTGAGGTTACAGTTCCACCAAATGGCAATAAATTACATAATTTAATTTAACAAATGATGAGTTTATCATTATTTGCCCTATACAGCATAATGATTACTTAAATATAATTTTAAGTATGGCAGGCATGGCTCGGTAGTTGAACACTGACCTATGAACCAGAAGGTCATAGTTCAAGTTTATGTCGGGGCATATGCCTGGGTTGTGGGTTGTGGGCTCAAACCCCAATAGAGGCAGTGCAGGAGGCAGCTGATCAATGATTCTCTCTCATCATTGATGTTTCTATCTTCCTCTCCCTCTCTCTTCCTCTCTGAATCAGTAAAAATAGATTAAAAGAAAATGAAAAATAATAATTTTAACACAAAAAATAACTATAGTGGATTGGATTGATGTATTGAAGTTCCGTGGTCTTTATATGCCAGATCGCAAACTAATGTGGAAACATATTATCAGATATTTTGTAAACTATTAAGACATTGCATGCTGTAGAAAAATATATTCTAAGTCATGGGATATTATTCCAACAAAGAAGCTTGGTAATGACATTTTCAAGCAACCAAGCATTGGAATAATGAGCTACTTACTAGCAGGGATAGCCTGTTAGCCATGTAGAATACATAAGCTAGAAGCAACATTGAAATGCAGGGGACACAGTGAGAATACTGGAGATCAGGGAGAAGGAGACAAGGTTGGGGGGGGGGAGGGAGAGAAAGAAGGGGAGGGGTAGAGATGAACACATCTGTGCAGCAGTAACAATGGAAATGGGAAGGAGAAGAGGTTGGGAAGGAAGAAAGAAGACTGCAAGGAT
>PVJC01037555.1:0-17155 GCA_004026665.1 Murina feae
TGTGTTCTTTTCGTGGTTTTTCTGAAATAGTTGTTCACAGCTGCATTTACGGTGTCTACCCTATGCCGCCATTTGTTTCTTTGTTAGCATTCTTAATGTGTATTTTTTTTTCACACCAGTTTCCATGTTTATCATCCTTTTTTGAGCATTCCCTTGCTTGTTAGTGTCTAGTAAAGTGTGTTCCAGAGTAAAAATGTCCCACATATGGTATGACCAGTTGGCACTGTAGTAGTTTGCTAGGGCCCCTATAGCAAAATATCACAAATTAGATAGCTTAACAAATAGTAATTTACTTTCTCATTAGGTTAGAAATCTAATATCAAGGTGTCAGTAGGTTTGGTTTCTCTCAAGGCCTCTCCCTTTGGCTTGCATATGCTGTCTTCTCATTGTATGTTTGCATAGTCTTTCTTCTGTGCACGCACATCCCCAGTGTCTCTCTGTGTGTCCAGATTTCCTCTTGCAAGGACACCAGCCAGATTGGATTTGGGCCCATTCTGCAATTTACCTAAATCACCTCTATAAAGGTGCTGTCTCCAAGTATAGTCACATCCTGAGGTACTGGGGATTAGGTTTTCAGCATTTGAATTTGGGGAGGGACATAATTCAATCCATGACAGGTACTATATTTTTGTGTTGATGTGGTGGAACTGTAAAGGCATCTTCATTTATTTTTTTACAGTTCTGTATTTTAACAATACATAGAAATAAGTAAATTTATTTATTTTTTTTCTTTTAGCCAAAATCTGAAGATGAAGAAGGATGGAAAAAATTTTGTCTGGGTGAAAGGTTATGTTCTGAAGGGACTGTTGGACCAACTAAAAATGAAAGTCCTGGAATAGATTATATACAAGTAGGTGATAAGTAGTTAAAATAACAAAGTTTTCTAGTTCTAGTGCATCTTTTTTTTTTTAATATATATTTTTATTGATTTCTGAGAGGAAGGGAGAGAGAAACATCAATGTTGAGAGAGAGTCTTTGATCGGCTGCCTCCCACATACCCTACACTGGGAATAGAACTGCAACCCAGGCATGTGCCCCATCCAGGAATTGAACCATGACCTCCTGGTTCATCGGTAGATGCTCAACCACGGTGCCATGCCAGTTGGGCCAAGCTGCAGCCTAGTCCCAGTCCAGTCCACAACCTATTTTTTATACAGCTCATGAGTTAAGAATGGTTTTTACATTTTTTAAGGGTTATAAAATACAAACTAATAATATGTGACTAAGACAGTTTGTGGCCTGCAAAGCCTAAAATATTTAGTGTGGCGATTTACAGAAAATGTTGCCAATCCCTGATTTAGTGTATGGCCTCTTTAATTTAGAAATTGGTATCCCAGTTTCTGAAACAACATACTATGACATTTTTTAGGTTGACTTCATGTCATTGATATTTTAATTAGATAGGATTTTTAAAAGATTGTTAGTCATGGCTCAAACAATGAGTGACTAGTGGCAGGGAAACAGGAAAACATATGACATGATGAGGGATGTTCTTAAAAATCCTTAGTAAATTGCATATTCTGGAGATGGAATGCTGAGAGTATATTTAAATTTCATAAAGCTTCATAAATTATGTGGACAACTCCTTGTCCTTCAGGATTCACCTGCCCTCAAGTTTGCAGATGTTTCTGTGGAACCCTCTGCATACATCAGCATTACTACTAACTCTATATTATGTTGTTCTGTTCCGTTGAATAAGTATTTATTATGTGCTACATGGTACCAAATTGTGTTTTTCCTATTTAAAACGAATAATTTATCCCCAAATGGAAAAGCTCCAAAAATCACTAAAAAGACTGAGAACCCAATTAAAAACAAATAACAGTCCAATAATACAAATAGACCTCACAGGAAGGAAATATAAATTGTTCTTATATGAGAAGATGCACAAACTCACTCATAATATAAATGTAACTTGTAACTGTATTGAGCTGCTATTTTTTCAGGTAATATATTGGTAAAGAAATCTTGATATACTGTGTTGATAGGGCTGGGAAAATAGGTATTCTTATGTATGTGATGAGTGAAAAATAGATTCAGATCTCCAGGGGAACTAATTTGGCACTGTTTCTTATACAACTTATTCTTTTTTAAAAATATTTTTTTTATTGATTTCAGAGAGGAAGGGAGGAGAGAAAGATAGAAATATCAAAGCTGAGAATCATTGATCGGCTGTCTCCTGCATGCCCCTTAATGGGGATCAAGCATGCAACCAGGATTGAACCCAAAACTCTTCAGTCTGCAGGCCGGCACTCTTTTTTTTAATATATATATTTTATTGATTTTTTACAGAGAGGAAGGGAGAGGGATAGAGAGTTATAAACATCGATGAAAGAGAAACATTGATCAGCTGCCTCCTGCACACCCCCTACTGGGGATGTGCCCACAACCAAGGTACATGCCCTTGACTGGAATCGAACCTGGGACCCTTGAGTCCGCAGGCCTACGCTCTATCCACTGAGCCAAACCAGTTAGGGCCCCGACACTCTTACTTACTCAGCTAGACTGGCTAGGGCCATCCTATTCTTTTGCATAATCTCTAATGTATGTTACATTTTAAAAATGTGTTTTAATAAAGAATTAAAATTTATTTATTTTGCTTGTTATTACAAAATACATATAAGTAACATATACCATGTGAAAGAACCACTTAAAGATGTAAGAGTTTATTGCCTGTCCTCTTTTTAAATGTGTATATATATATACTCACCCAGTGTGGGGCTGCCTCCTAAACACCCCACACTGGGTATTGGGCTCATAGCCTAGGCATGTGCCCTAACCAGAAATTGAACTTTGACCTCCTGGTTCATAGGTTGATGCTCAACCACTGAGCCACAGCGATGCTCAACCACTGAGCCACGCTGGCTGGGTGCATGTCCTCTTAAATTTCTCACAAGTCAATGCTATTTTCATAATCAGTGCTCCCAGCAATAAGCTGCAAAGTAGAATTTTAAAAATTGATTCAGATTAGGTTTGAAAAAAGTCATTCTAATTCAAGTGCCCTTTATTAGCTGAAGATTCTTTTTAAATACTCAATGAACTATTTGTGGGGGTTTTTAAACTGATTTTTTAAAAATATATTTTATTGATTTTTTACAGAGAGGAAGGGAGAGGGATAGAGAGTTAGAAACATCGATGAGAGAGAAACATCAATCAGCTGCCTCTTGTGTACCCCTACTGGGGATGTGCCCGCAACCAAGGTACATGTCCTTGACTGGAACTGAACCTGGGACCCTTCAGTCCGCAGCCCGATGCTCTATCCACTGAGCCAAACCGGTTCGGGCTAAATTGATTTTGAGAGAGAAAAACATTGATTGGTTGCTTCTTGCATGTGCCCCAATCGCGGATGGAACATGCAACCTTGGTATATGCCTTGACTGGGATTTGAACAGGCCACCTTTTAGTGAATTGGACAACACTCCAACCAAGTCATACCGGGCAAGGCTAGCTGAAGCTTTTTTAAAAGATGGTGTCAGCCCTGGCCACTTTGCTCAGTGATTAGAGTGTTGGCCTGTGGACAGAAGGGTTGAGGGTTCAATTCTGGTTAAGGGCAGAGTCACGGGCATGTACCCCGGTTGCAGGGCGTGAGGGAGGCAACTGGTTGATGTGTCTCTGACATCAGTGTTTCTCTCTGTCTCTCCCCCTCCCGTCCATACCCTCTAAAAAAATCAGTGGAAAAAAAGTATCCTCAGATGAGGATTAACCAAAAAAAAGTTTGTATCACATATTTTTGTTATAGTATTAATATCAGTACCTTTTAAAACATTTTCATACTTTAACATTTTAATTATGGAAATCATTCTTAAATTTACATATTCAGATTTCAAGACATCATTTGGGGGTGCATTACCAATGTAATACTTCATGGAACATTTTATTATAATAGGCAATAAAGGAAGTTTGTTTTATAGCCATTTTTATTATTTGATAGTGTGATGAAAAATTCACCAGTTTGAAAAAAATTAAATCCCTCCTTATAATACTATTTAGTAAATTTCAATCTCATTTTTCTTTCAGATTGGTTTTCCTCCCTTGCTTAGCATTGTTAGCAGAATGAATCAGGTAAAGTCTAATAAGGATATATGCATTCTTTTTGTTTGTGATGTGTGTGAAAGTATTTGAATACATTTACTGAATCTTTATGCAAGACCCTGTCCTAAACTCTTGTGTGTGTGTTTTCTAATTCTTCAACATTTCTTATTTAATCCTTAACACCACCCTGTATAAGGAGTTATTGTTAATACATATCCCCTTTTTAGAGAAGAGGAAACAAAATTAAAGGTTAAGTAACTTGCAGGTATTTTTTTTCAGGAGGTTTTAATGGCGGTACTAGTATTGAATATCAGAGTGATCTAATTCTAGAACTGATACTCTTAATCATGGTGCTAAACTATTTAATTGTGTATATTTCAGTTGTTAGTCTTAGATTCTGGGGTTTGAAGTAAACACTAAGGTTAGATTTCTATTTCTAATTCCAGATAGCCTATGAATTCTAATACAAATAAAATACAGTTGACCCTTGAATAGCACTGCGGTTAGGAACACTGACCCACTACAGTTGAAAATCCACATATAACTTTTGACTCCCCCAAAACTTAACTACTACATACATTTCGTGGATAAAATGGAGAAAAATGGATTTTGTTTCTTCAGACTTTTAGGACTAGTAACAATCCATTGAAAGACCACCAAAAAAGTTTTTATCTTAACATAGCATTGGATATCCTTGTAAGATGAAATTTTTATACTCTGTCTTACTTTTACTGGCTGACAGTTTCACTTAACTGATCATTTGCATTAAGATACTATAGTGGTCACGCTAAATTCCATCAGAATGTTAAGTGTCCAACTAAAAATAAGCCAGATAATATTTTTAACAATTTGATACATCCTGTCTGTATAGTTTTAAAACGTCTTTTTCTAGCTAACTTTCTGTTCAGATTTGTACAATGTTTCAATGAAAATAAATAAAGGTATTTATGCAAAGACTTTTTTAAAGAGCACATGGAATTTTTGAAGTAGTGATAAACTAAATTAGTAGTTACAAACTAAATACTAAGATTTAAACCAAAGTATTGACACTTGAAAGTGTGTAAAAATATTTATCTTAAAAGCTTCTTCTCACTGAGTGAGCCATCTAATCAGATTACTCCACAGTTTTCTCTAGAAGTCTAAAGACTGAGGCCACTTTAAATATCAGAGTTGCTATCTAACTAACTTAATGAAACTCATTTTGAACTTGTCAATGTTTTACTACTAATACAATTCTTCCACCTCCTCTGCCCTTTTTTTAGGCAACAGTAACCAGTGTCTTGGAATATCTGAGTAATTGGTTTGGAGAAAGAGACTTTACTCCAGAATTGGTAGTGTTAACATCTTTTCATTTTCATAATTCAGACAAAATTATATACTCTACAGTATTTATAGATATGTATGTATTATATATATTTTTTATACCTCTGTATAATGCAAGCTATGTTTGTTTGCAGTGAAACAAGAAACTTATACTAGAATATAAAGCAACATACTACTTTCTTCATTGAGAAAATCTTGCTTTGGGGGGAAAATGTCCACTGAGCAGTTGATTTTTATTCTGGGACAGGCTGCTTATCGTGTTGCAGATCAGTAACAAACTAGCAACCAATCTGCAGACTCCATTTTGAGTGGCACTGTCTTAAAGATGTTTGAAATGCATTTTCTAAAATCTCATTGAAATTCAACTCATAAAAGCATGTCAGAAATAACAATAATAGTACTTTGTGCCAGATATTATTCTAAGGACTTTGTATGTAATAACTCCTTGAATCCTCTAATAACCTATCACTATTATTATTTCCATTTTATAGATAGGAAACTAGAGAACGTAGGGATTCAGTAACTTGCTTAAGGTCACACAGATTATAACTGGCAGAACTGAGACTATGCTTAGGGAACCTGACTGTATACTCTTAGCAACTACGGTACACTGCCCCTCTATTTTATTGCTTCATATTCACAGCTCTTTTTTTTTTAACCTTCACTAAATCTGAAAAATACAGATTACAAAATGATAGATTGAACCACCATATGGAATTACCTTCAATATAATTTTTTTAACCTTCAAAATTGGGTAAATTTGGTGGACATTATATAAATTATCTACTTAATCCCCTAATAAGTTTTATCATCTGAAGATAGATTTAATTTTTAGAAACAAATATTTTCACAGTTGAGGATATTGGCAAAAAAGTATATCTGAGCCCAGATGATGTGGCTCAGTGGTGGAGCTTCAACACATGAACCAATCCTGGTCAGGGCACGTGCCTGGGTGGCAGCCTTGGTCACCAGTGGGGAGTGTGCAGGAGGCAGGCGATCATTTCCCTATCATCAGTGTTTCTATCTCTGTATCCCTCTCCCTTCCCCTCAAAAAAGAAAAAAGTCATATTTAAAAAGAGTATATTTGAGGCTCTGAAGCTTCCTGTCAAAGCATAAGATGCAATCTTTGCCCTCAGAAGCGTATAGGCTGCTAGAGAAACAGATAAACCAACATTGCAGTACAGTGTGTAAGTTTCCCAGCCTGCCATTCAGCCAAGTAAAAGTGGCTTAAAAGAATCTCTTCCATAAGTATAATGACCATATTCTTTTTGTTTTGTTTTGTTTTTGTTAATCCTCACTAGAGGATATTTTCCATTACTTCTCAGGAGAGAGAAGGGGTGGGGAGAGAGAAACATTGATGTGAGAGAGACACATTGACTGGTGTTCTCCCTAACGTGCTCGAACCAGGGACAGAGAGTGATCCCAGAATCCATGTATGAGCCCTTCCCCTTGACTGGGAATGAAACCTGAGCCCCTTCAGTGTACAGGCTGATGCTCTGACCACTGAGCATACTGGCAAGGTCATGACCATATTCTTTATCACTGGATTTTTCATTTTAAGTTTTTATATTTCTTTTATTTTTATTTATTTACTAGCTGTACCCAGCCATGTGTTGCTGTAGCTCAGTCTGGTTAAATGGAAAAAAAGGAAAAGAGAAAGCACACGTTTCTAATATGTTTAATTGCACAATGCTTGTGGGTATACAATGCGCCCTCCTAGGCGGCTGCCCCTGGTATGCCGCCGCCCCCGCCCTGCCCGGCTGGTCTGGCCTTGAACATGTGTGCCTCTATAGCCCGGGCCCCCCAGCGCTGGCTTGCACTCCTGCTCCCCACAGGTGGCCCGCACCCCGCACCCTGCGCCTGAAGCAGCCTGGCTGCTCCCAACTCCTACCGGCAGGGGCCCTCACTGAGCCGCCCAAAAGCTGGAGGAAAAAGGAGCCAAGGAAGCTCCCATGCCCTTGCCCACCACTCTCTCCGCGGACCCTCGGCCACCAGCATGGAGGGGACCACTGCGGTTGCCCATACCCTGAGCCCTGGCCCGAGGCCCAGCCCTGCACTGGTTAATATTTCACAACATGATAATTGGCACACGAATTTTCAATTGCAGTACAAGCGGTGGCATCCCTGGCAGATCGAGTGAATTCCAAAATTCTGTTGGATAATTAACCGCTTCATCTGCTTCCACAACAATGTCGACGGACTTGTATGTGACTGCCTGGCTTTGAATGTTAGACTTAATAATATTGTTAAGTTCATAGCGTATGTTGCTTTTACATCCAACAGATGGCGCTGTTTTTTAAAAAGAAGCATGTTTTTACCTGATTTTTCAAAAAAAGCATGTTTTTACCTGTCACAGGTATAAAAAAACACACACGTATTTGAATGCAATGTTGTGTCAAAATTTCAAAGCAATCGGTGAAGAACTTTGGAGATTTGAGATTTTGAACAAACGAACATTTACATTTTTATTTATATAGATTATTTTTTTGTTAATCCTCACTGAGGATGTTTTCCATTGATTTTTAAATAGTGGAAGGGAAGGAAAGAGGGAGGAGTGAAAAGAGAGAGAGAGGAAGAGAGAGAGAGACTGGTTGTCTCCTGGATGCACTCCAAGTGGGGCTGGGGAATAAATCTGTAGCTGAGGTACATTCCCTCTACTGGAAATCAAACCCATAACCCTTTGGTGCCCAGGTCAATGCCTTAAACACTAAGAAACACCGTGTGGGCTATTTTCTTTCTTTAAATCTCTTACTATATAACATGTACTTTTTAAAGGAAAAAATATTCATGTTTAAAATCAGTTTCTGATTCAGTGGCCCTATGTGTCTTTTACATGGTTATAATTAATGTGTGTGTGTGTATATGTTTTTATAGCTATATTTCATATATGTATTTCTGTAGGATAATGTAACTCACATAAACACCATTGTCTTAATATCTCATAATCTACATTGATTCATTATTGACCATTTGGATTCTTATATTTTGCAATCATGGCTAAAATATAAACATATAGTAATTTCTTAGGCTATTTTTAGAGTAGAATTATTGAATCCAGCCTTTGTTACATTCCACCATATTACTTTCCAAAAGAAATGAATGAGTTTATAATGTATCAGTTATGGATGCTTAAAGTTAGTTCTCTTTCCTGTAACCTTAGTTTAAGTTGAACCATATGAAAACACCATTTTTTTATAAGTTAAAAACCTTTGATTATCAGTAATTCCATATGATGGTTCAATCTATCATTTTGTACTCTGTGTGTTTCAAATTTAATGAATTTATAGTAGTACTTTAGAGTCTATGTAATTTACATTTCTTTCAATACCAGTGAAACAGGATGTTTTTTCCATGTACTGGTATATTAGCTGTCCTTTGCTCATATTCTTAGTCTACTTTTTCATTGAAATCTAGATAGGAACTTTGAATTTTAAATCGTTTCCTTCTGTCTGATAATGATTTCTTATCTGTATTATCTGTTCCTTCTCTTCCTTTAATATTTATTTTTTTAATATTTTATTGATTTTGTACAGAGAGGAAGGGAAAGGGATAGAGAGTGAGAAACATCGATGAGAGAGAAACATCGATCAGCTGCCTCCTGCACACTGCCTACTGGGGATGTGCCCACAACCAAAGTACATGCCCATGACCAGAATCGAACCTGAGACCTTTCAGTCCGCAGGCTGATGATCTATCCATCGAACCAAACCGGTCAGGGCTAATATTTATTTTTTAACTTCGTTGTAAGATTTAAAAAAATATTTTTATTGATATTTTAAAGAGAGGAAGGGCGAGGGGGAGAGAGAGAAATATCCGTGCCAGAGCGAAACATCAATGGGCTTCCCCCTGCACATCCCCAACCGGGGATCAAGCCCCCAACATGGGCCGGAATCAAGCCTTTCCATGCGTGGACGACACCCAACCAACTGAGCCACACCAGCCAGGGCTGTTGTAAGATTTTGTATAAAACTTATAAAGATTACTAGAGGGTGATAAGTTTGGCTTTTTCTATTAATTAGTGAAAGCATATTACCAAAAAGTGTAGCTATATTTGCCAGAGAAACCTTGAAAGTATTTTTGAGCCATTGACAAATAATTTACTAAATTTTAATCGGATTAATCTTTTGAATCTTATTTTGAGTAATATGTCTCTTAAATCAGTAGTGTTCAGTTCCCCTATTCAAATAACCATATCATCAGATCTCTAGTATTGAGAATATCAGTTTTTAAAGTAAAAACCAGCATATCATAAACTAGCAAAAGGGAAAAGGAACCTTTCTAAAACTTCTTTACTTGGTATTACTTAGTATTTACTTGTCTTAATAGTTTTTTAAGAAATGTAGCCTTATTTTTTTAATATATTTTTATTGATTTCAGAGAAAGGGAGAAAGAGATAGAAACATCAATGATGAAAGAGAATCATTGATCGGCTGCCTCCTGCACACCCCCTACTGGGAATCGAGCCCGAAACCCGGGCATGGGCCCTTGACCAGAATCGAACCGGGATCCTTCTGTCCACCAGCTGACGCTCTATCCACTGAGCCAAACCAGCTAGGGCATGAAACTTTATTTTTAAAAGCTGTGTTTTCATAGGAAAAGGTGAACATTTTTATTTATTTATTTTGTTAACCCTCACCCAAGGATATTTTTTCCATTGATTTTTAGAGAGAGTGGAAGAGAAGGGGAGAGACAGAGAGACAGAAACATTGATGTGAGAGAGACACATTGATTGTTTGCCTCTTGCACGTGCCTGACCGGGACTAGGCATGGAGCATGTAACCGAGGTATGTGCCCTTGTCTGGAATCGAACCAGGGACCCTTCAGCCTTCGGGCCAACACTCTAACCATAGAGCCAAACCAACTAGGGAGAAAGGTAAACATTTTAAAAAGTAGCAGAAAGTTTATCTAGATGGTGGGATTTCAGGTTCATTTTTTCTTTGTACATTTTATATTGTTTAGTTTTCCTGCATTTAATATTATTATTTTTGTAATTAAAAGGGAAAAACCCATTTTAAAATGGGATGGGAATACATTTAGTTGCATGATATTTATAGAAGTATCAAAACATTGTTTCATCTAGAATATAGTTCCTTTGTATAGACCCAGGGGACAAAGTTATAAAATTATAATATGAGTGGAACAAAGGGTCTCAGGTTTGGTTCCTGATCAAGGACATGTAGTATCCTGGTTGCAGGTTCAATCCCTGGTTCTGGTTGGGCGATCCTGGTCAGAGCATGTGGGAAACAACCAACTGATGTGTCTCTCTCACATCAATGCCTTTCTCTCTCTTCTCCTTCCTCCTCCCTTCCATTCTCTCTGAAAATCAATGGAAAAAATATCCTCCCTCCTTGGGTGAACATGAAGAAAATAAAATAAAGTGCATTTCTGCAGGCAAAAAAATATATATGATTTGTATATCTGTAGAAGGCAAAGGAAAAATGTATCTTAATTTTTCAAGGATTTATACACATATTAATGCAGTTTTCTACCTATGAATTGGGGCTGTAATTGTAATAAGAATCTCTGAAACCAGCTCTTTGGGGGGTAAGAATATTTTGAAGTATCTAATGTTCTGTGTCTAAAGTTAGAAGATACAAAAGCTATCACCTGGCTAGCTAGATGACCCTTTATTATCTATATCCAAACATTATACAGTTAAGTGTTCTGTTAAATGTATGAAATTATTCATAGCAAATAGCCAGACACAACTTTGAACATTTTAAAAATTAGTTAAAACATGATGATGCAATATTTCCCTACTTACTAATTTTTAAAACTCTATTTAGGGAAGATGGCTTTATGCTTTATTGGCTTGTCTTGAAAAACCTTTATTACCTGAGGCTCATTCACTGATTCGGCAACTTGCAAGAAGATGCTCTGAAGTGAGGCTCTTAGTGGTAAGTTGCAATATGGTGATAAAAGATTCCAGTGAAATAAGAAAACATGGAATATTTTATCAGTCAGGATTAGATTTGGCCACATAATAGAAAAGCCTCCACAAAACAGAACTTTTTCTTCGATAAAGGAAGGCTGAAGGTAGGCTAACCCATTTTAGGATGGCAGTAACCCAGGCCTTTGAGTTCTGCCATGTGTGGCTTCCATCCTCAGCTCACCTCAAGATCCAGATGGCTGCTGGCGCTTTGGCCGCTGTAAGTTCATTATAAGCAGTTGGAAAGAAAAGAAGGCCATCGTTCTCTTTAAGAGACTTCCCAGAGATTCCACAGCACATCTGGCTATGTAGCTCATTGGCCAGAATTTAGTCACATGACCATAAGAAAATGGGAAAGGTTTACTTTTAGCTGGGTGGCAGTGTGCCTGGCTGAAAATGAGCTTCATAGTAAGGGGACATAAGAAACTGGTGTAGTCACTAGCAATCTCTAGCCCAGTGATTGATTTGAATTTCTCCCATCAGACCCTTCCTCTAACTCACATGTAGCATTACAATAAAAATTGAAGCCCGTTAAACCCACTTCTGATTTTTTTTCATCCCTCCTTTCCCTCCACAAAATATAAACTTGACTATTCCAAAATTCTTTCATTAGACTATTGTGATGTGGCTCAAATGAACTTAATGGCCTGTACTCCAAGCCAACTCTCACTATTCACCAACTGCTGTTCCCCATGCTTTGTTCCTAGACTTTATTCCCTCTGCAGAAGAGCCTTTCACTCTTCCAGTCTGCATCTAAGTACCATTTTTCTCACAGTCGGGCTTCTATTCCACCATTTTCTGTGATACGTTTCCTGATCCCAACAACGAAAAAGAATTTCTCCATCTTCTGTTTTCTCATTATACTTTGTATCTTTTTTATGGCGCTTTATACATTTTCCCTTTCATTAAAGCTATTTTGTAGATACTTCATCTTCTGTGCTATTAGCAGTTAATGTCTGTTCACTTTGTCCCATATGGTGCTTGGAACATAGAAGAATTGAGAACAGTAACATCATGGACGTGTGTCCCAAGTTGGAATTAATATATGACATGTCTCTTATAACATTACTCAATAGGTTATTGTGACTGTTCCTTGAAATGTATAAAAATAAATTTCATACTCTGTAAACTACTTTCCATGTATCTTAGGTCTGTCATTTTAACAAATACTTCAAGTGAACTTTCCAAAATGTATAGTTCAGGAACTACTTCCATCATAATTGAGAGCCCTGATCTAGAATATTTACTAGTATGTCTTAATGCTGGAAGCCAGAATTTCACTCCTTAATTGTAAGTTCTCTCAAATATTTTATATACGTTTTCATTATTATCCAGTTAAGACATAGGCTTTTTTGCTGCACTACTTGGAACTAGGAAACATGTTCTCCAAAGTTATTCTTAGAGTCCTTAATTCTTCTTTTCCCTGTTAAGTATATTTCTTTAAAAGATGATCTTAGGTATTTCTTGAGGGATCATTAATTCTATAGTTTGGTCCTTTGTCTTTGACGTTTCCTATTGCCATGTGATAATTACTGTCATCTAATAAAATTTTCATATTTTGCATCAAAAGGAAATTTGTTTCAAAGGTATTAGGGGGAACAGACTACATTTTGAGTTCTATCACATGTGGCTTCCTCTCTCTTTTTTTTTTTTTTAGAACAGCAAAGATGATGAGAGAGTACCTGCTTTGAATTTATTAATCTGCTTGGTTAGCAGGTAAGTAATATTTGGCTTCTTGCTTTGTAATAGTATTTTATTAATGGTGTAGAGTTTTATTTACATTTTACAAGTAGAGGAAATTGAGGTGTAAGAAAACATACTATATGTATCACAGTTTTATTTTGGTTTTTTCTGTAAATAACGCTTTAGTAAAGATCCTTATACATACAGCTCCATTATTTCCTGAGGTTAAATTTCTAGAAATAAGTAAAGGGCATGTACAGGTACCCACTGCTTAATATGGTAACACATTCTGAGAAGTGACCCATGGGTTGGTTGCTTCCCACCTACGCCCAGCCAGGACCAAGGAATGAGGAATGAACCACAACTGAGGTATGTGCCCTTGACTGGGAGTTGAACCCATTCTAACCCCAGAGCAACCAGCCAGGGCTGCAGTTGTATTTTTTAAATTACCTGTCTTTTGTTCGTTTCCTGTTGGGACATATTTTTATTTATTTTGATTTCATTTCTTATATTAAAATTCCACTTGGAATTTATTTGAAAACTTTTTCATAATTAATTCTTGTGTCTGTTTATTTCTTTTCTTTTTAATATATTTTTATTGATTTCAGAGAGGAAGGGAGAGGGAGAGAGAGAGAAACATCAATGATGAGAGAGAATCATTGATTGGCTGCCTCATACACATCCCCTGCAGTGGATTGAGCCCACAACCCAAGCCTGTACCCTTGACCCAAATCAAACCTGGGACCCTTCAGTCCACAGGCCAACACTCTATCCACTGCACCAAACCAGCTAGAGCTATTTCATTTTTTTTAATGTATTTTTTATTGTTAATAGTATTACTGATATCTCCCATTTTCCCCTACTTTTCCCCCTCCTCCCAGCCTTTACCCATCCATAGGTCTTTACTATCCTATTGTCCGTGTCCATGGACTATGCATATAAATATACTAGGGGCCCGGTGCACAAAAATTTGAGCACTCCGAGGGAGGTGGTCCCTCAGCCCAGCCTGTGTCCTCTCGCAGTCTGGGACCCCTTGGGGTATGTCTACCTGCTGGCATGCCTGGCCAGCCTGGGTGAGGGACTGGTGAATGTTTGCAGGCTGGCCAAGCCCCCTAGTGGGAACCCTCACTCCATGGGGGTGTGGCCAACCTGGGTGAGAGGCTGACGGCCATTTTCAGGCAGCCCACAGTCTCTTCAGGGTTCAGGTTCCTACTGGGGTGCCTGGGCAGCCTGGGTGAGGGGCTGAGGGCTGTTTTCAGGCTGTCCACAGCTCCCATTGACCCAACGTCCCAGCAAGGCTGGCTGGAATCAGGTTTCTGGGGTTTATATATCTATAATTGAAACTTTGTTGCCTTGACTGGGCCTAGGCAGGCAAGGAAGCCTCCTGTTTGCTTCAACTCCGTGGCTTCTATAATTGAAACATTGTTGCCTTGAGGAGAGGCCTGGCCAGCCTAGGTGGGCAGTTTCAACTCCATCGTTGGTGCAGCGGAAGCCTCCTGTTTGCTCTAGCTCCGTGGATGCCAGCCTCCATCTTGGCTAGGTTAATTTGCATACAGCCGCTCTGATTGGTTGGTGGGTATGGCTTGGCTGGTGGGCGTGGCTTAGGTGTCTTGGAGTGATGGTTAATTTGCATATTACTCTTTTATTAGATTAGATAAGTTCTTTGGTCTATCTCTTCTCGTCCCCCCAACTGTACTTAGAGGTATGTTACTTTGTTCCTGTTTATTTTCTTACATATATAGAACCACTACATATATACACATTTATTTTAGGTTTTTTACTGAACTAAATCTTTTTTTTCTACTGGTCAGTGTTTTGTTTTTTTTAACTTTTTAATTTTTTTCAATCTTTAATTTCTTTATTGATTAAGATATTATATATGTAACCTCACTCCTTCCCCCCATAAACTCTCACCCTTTCCACTCATGCCCTCACCCCCCTGTTGTCTGTGTCCATTGGTTGGGCTTATATGCATGCATACAAGTCCTTTGGTTGACCTCTCCCCCTTACCCCCACCCTTCCCTACTTTCCCTCTGAGGTTTGACAGTCTGATCACTGCTTCTCTGTCTCTGGATTTGTCCCTGTTCATCAGCCTATGTTATTCACTATATTCCACAAATGAGTAAGATCATGTGGTATTTATCTTTCTCCGACTGGCTTATTTCACTTAGCATAATACTCTCCAATTCCATCCATGGTGTTGCAAATGGCAAGAATTCCTTTTTTTACCACAGTGTAATATTCCATTGTGTAGATATACCACTGTTTTTTATTCCACTCATCTGCTGATGGGCACTTAAGCTGTTTCCAAATCTTAGCTATAGTGAATTGTGCTGCTTTGAACATAGGGATGCATATATCCTTTCTGATTGGTGTTTCTAGCTTCTTGTGATATACTCCGAGAAATGGGATCTCTAGGTCAAATGGGAGTTCCATTTTTAGTTTTTTGAGGAAACTTCATACTGTTCTCCACAGTGGCTATAACAGTCTGCATTCCCACCAGCAGTGCAGAAGGATTCCTTTTTCTGCACATTCTCGCCAGCAGTTGTTTATTGATTTGTTGATGATAGCCATTCTGACAGGTGTGAGATGATACTGCATTGTCGTTTTGATTTGCATCTCTCGTATAATTAGTGACTTTGAGCATGTTTTCATATATCTTTCAGCCTTCTGTATGTCTTCTTTCGTAAAGTATCTGTTTATGTCCGTTGCCCATTTTTTTATTGCATTGTTTATCGTCCTTTTGTTAAGTTGTATGAGTTCCCTGTAAATGATGGAGATTAAACCCTTATTGGCGATACCAGTAGCAAATATGTTCTCCCATGCAGTGGGTTTTCTTGTTGTTTTGTTGATGGTTTCCTTTGCTGTGCAAAAGCTTTTTATTTTGATATAGTCCCATTTGTTTGTTTTCTCTTTAGTTTCCATTGCCCTAGGAGAAGTATCAGTGAAGAAATTCCTTTGGCATATGTCTGCGATTTTGCTGCCTGTGGATTTCTCTAGTATTTTTATGGTTTCCCGTTTTATGTTTAAGTCCTTTATCCATTTTGAGTTTATTTTTGTATGGTGTAAGTTGGTGGTCTAGTTTTATCTTTTTGCATGTATCTAGTTTTATCTTTTTCCCAACACCATTTATTGAAGAAACTGTCTTGACTCCATTGTATGTTCTTGCCTCCTTTGTCAAATATTAATTGGGCAAAGTGGTGTGAGTCGATTTCTGGATTATCTATTCTATTCCATTGATCTATATGTCTGTTCTTGTGCCAGTACCAAGCTGTTTTAAGAACAGTGGTTTTGCCCTAACTGGTTTGGCTCAGTGGATAGAGCGTCAGCCTGTGGACTGAAAGATCCCAGGTTCAATTCCGGTCAAGGGCATGTACCTTGGTTGTGGGCACATCCCCAGTAGGAGGTGTGCAGGAGGCAGCTGATCAATGTTTCTCTCTCATCGATGTTTATAGCTCTGTATCTTTCTCCCTTCCTCTCTTTAAAAAATCAATCTAAACTAATAAAAGCGAAATATTAAAATTAACCGTTTCTCCGAGACAGGGTAAGCCACGCCCACCAGCCAATCAGAGCGGCTGTATGCAAATTAGCCCAGCCAACATGGCGGCCGCCACTCCCGGACCTGAGTAAACAGCCCTTTCCATTGCGGCAGGAGAAAAAGTGAAGCTGCGGCCTTCAGCTCAGCTCCGATTAAACTGCCTCTAGCAAAACAGCTTTTTGAAACATTGTAACAATCATAGAATCCTCCGGAGCTGAAGGAAAGAGCAGCTCCCGCCTAACCAGTAAAAGTAACAATCGTTTCATTATAGACGCTGCGAGGTGAAGCAGCGGAGGCTTCGTTAGTAGTTAGAAGGCCGCCTTAAAGGAACAGTGTATCAATTACCCCAGGCCTTCAAGGAACAGTATCAATTATAGGAGAAAAAACTCCAGAACCTGCCTCCAGTCAGCCTTGCTGGGACGTTGGGTCAATGGGAGCTGTGGGCAGCCTGAAAGCCCCTCACCCAGGCTGGTCAGGCACGCCAGCAGGTGGGCATCCCCCGAGGGGTCCCAGACTGCGAGAGGGCACAGGCCAGGCTGAGGGACCTCCCGAGTGCACAGAGCGGCTGCAGGGCGGGACAGCGCAGGACCCAGGACCCGTGATGGAAAACAGGCGGCAGGGTTGGAGGGCACCGGGAAGCGGGTAAGAGG
>PVJC01037556.1:0-17139 GCA_004026665.1 Murina feae
TACTATAATAAAATACTATACTAGTGCACAGTACTATATGAATAACAATATCATAACCAATTATGTTTAAAGAAATTAGGAGTGAATCCATATGAAAAAATTTACATAATTTATAGAAAAGCAAATTTTACATATTTTCTTATCAAGATTCAAACTTATTCTTTACAGATATAATGAATAAGTGTTACTTATAGTTCATAAAATATTTTTATGGTTTATACACTAACTTGAAGATTCAAATAATATATATTTCATGTAAATAAAGTCTCATTTCTTAGATTCACAGTCTTAGATATGGATTAATTGTGAGCAGCGCTTTCCAGAAAAAAAAAATTAAAAATATGAGAAACCCTCCATTAACATTAAATAATTGTATGGGCACAGTAAAAATATAGCACTAGGAGACCTTTCAGATCCTCCTAAAGATCCCTTTACTCTCCCCCACTGTTCAGTCAATAAATTCAAATGTCAAAATAAAAGAGCTTCTTTTAATATTTAATTAATTTCCTCATCTTTTTGTTTTTAAACACAATCAGAACAACATTGTACCTGATAGCCCTGAATATTTTATAGTTTTTCTCAACTAGTATTCTAAATTATAAACTATCAAACAATTAAAATGGATTGCATATTTGACCTTTCCAATGCATTTTCTCCTGCTTTCCCATTGCTCTGCTCTGCTATTTTATAGACAGGTTACATTAAATTGCACTTTCAATGCAATAAAGTGCCTGATAGGGGGTCTCTGCTAATTTAAGTGTTTTTGGGTCAGTAGCCTAATGAGGATATTTAGTATCCACATCAACTACATGACATAGGTTAGAAATGATCTTTCCAAAGTCATATTTGTCAGAAGTTTTGCAGAAAGGATGTTATGATCTGAATGCCTGATAATTTAAAATTATTTCCCTAAATAAAAGGTAAATATTTTACTAGTGTCTGCACATACAGAGCAACTTTTATTCCTACATAAGGAGACATTATTGGAGGACAGACGTGGGGAAGGAGTTGTAATTAATCAAGTATCCTTGTAAAAATTAATTTGTTTCAAATTAAGGTACAGTTAGTTTTATGGATTAGGCTCATTCTTATTAATTCTCAATAATCTAATTTATGACCATAAACTCAGAATAAATCTGGAGCTTACTATTCACATAATTTAAAGTGAAATTTTAATGTAAGTTTTATTGTTATCAACATAAAGACAACTTATTATGTACTCTCTTAGTTTCTTCCTACTCAAAGTAACAAGAAAATCATAGTTCAGCAACCTATGGCATTTTTGCAAAGGACCAAAAAACCTCATACAAAATATCTTGTTGTTTTGCAAGTTTCCTGAGTAGCACACATCATCCCTCCTCTTGCATAGGTTCCACTGTTGCAGAAAGACCAAAAAACTAAGCAACACTTTGAAGAAGTGGAGAAATCACAGTTTTAATAACACGCGCGGACTCAGGGATTGTTTATCCAAATCAGAGTAGGGGTAGCACGGGAGAACCTTGCTTTATAACTGCCCCTCAAGTTCACTGAGTTCATTGATTTGCAAATATACCCCCTCAGCCCCCGCCCCCAGGCCCTGAAGGGAGTATTCTGTCCATTTACCCTTCCCCCAGGTGTTCTTAGGTTTCGGGCTCAGAACAAAGCCCCCTGCCCTCCCGCAGGACAGGGCTTTGTTCAGTTTTATGACCTGACATTCCTTGCAAGACCAGCTTCCTCCTCACCACAGCTCTTCTGAACATTACTTAGGCTAAAAGCTGATTATCAATAAGCAAACATTTTTCTTCCAGCATTTATCTCATAGAATACTGTTTTGTTTTGTTTTTTTAAAGCAGCTCAAAATAATCATAATATAAACTCCATGTCAATACCCTCTCAGACTGTTTTTGTGGCCTTTGATGTATTTTAAAATATATAGACTGGTTCTATAGAGGTTTTAATCAACTAACAGGAAAGGCATTATACATAGCAATTTCAGGTATGAAATATCTCTAATTTGGAGAAATTTAAGGATTTCTGCTTGCTGCTTGAAATTTGGTCACAGAAAGTTAGAGCCTTCTACAAAACATAAATATTCAAGATAATTCTAATGAAGAGTTTTATAGGGTCCTATATAATAAAAGCCTAATATGCAAATTGACCAAATGGCAGAATGACTGGTTGCTGTGATGCACTGACCACTGGGGCGAGGTGCTCAATGTAGGGGCTTCCTCAAGCCTGCAGGTCCCAGGCTAGCCAAGACAGGTGCCAGCGGGGACCCTCCATCACCCTGCCAGTAGTCCCACAGAGGGAGGTAACCAATGACAGTGGCAGGGGCAAGGGCGGGGTGGGTCAGTGGGTGGCACCAGGCCAGCCAAGGTGGGTGCCAGCAGGGGCCCCCTGATGGTCACACCATGCACCCCACAGATCGATCCTGATTGCCAGCCAGGCCTAGGGACCCCACCCATGCACAAATTTCATGCACCGGGCTTCAAGTGTGTGTGTGTGTGTGTGTGTGTGTGTGTGTGTGTGTGTGTATCTAATCTAATAAAAGAGAAACATGCAAATTGGTGTCACTCCACTACATGCCAAGCCATGCCCACCAGCCAATCAAGAGCGACTATATGCAAATCAACTCAATGCTAAGATGGCAGCAGGCAGCCACGAAACTGGAGTAAGGAGAAGGCTTGGTTGCCCGGCAATGGAGGAAGTCAAGCTTCCTGCCTGCCCTGGCTGGCTGTGGCCTCTGCTCAAGGCAACAAAGTTTCAATTATAGAAGATAAATAAATCCCAGATACCTGCTTGGATCACTGGGGGCTGTGGCTAGCCTGAAAACAGCCATCAGCCCCTCATCCAGGATGGCTACACACTCATGGGGTGAGGGTCCACCCTGGGGGACTTGGTCAGCCTGCAAACAGCCCTCAGCCCCTCACCCAGGCTGGCCAGGCACCCCAATGGGGACCCACACACTGAAGGAAATATGGCCAGTCTGAAAACGGCTCTCAGCCCCTCACCCTGGGTGGCCAGGCACCCCAGCAGACCCCCACACTGACCCAGAACACCCTTCAAGGCAAACCAGCTGGCCCCCACCCATTCACCAGGCCTCTATGCTGTATAATAAAATGGTAATATGCAAATTGACCCTAACAGCAGAACAACTGGGAATGACTGGTCACTATGACACACACTGACCACCAAGGGGCAGATGCTCAATGAAGGAGCTGCCCCCTGGTGGTTTGTGCACTCCCACAGGGGGCACTCTGCTCAGCCACAAGCTTGGCTAACAGCTGCCAGTACAGTGGTGGTGGTGGGAGCCTCTCCCGCCTCCTCAGCAGCACTAAGAATGTCTGACCGCAGCTTAGGCCTGCTCCCCTCTTGTAAGTGGACATCCCCTGAGGACTCCTGGGCTGCCAGAGTGATGTCTTACTGCCAGCTTAGGCCTGATCACCTGCGGAGCAGGCCTATGCCAGCATGTGGACATCCCCTGAGGTGTCCCAGTCTGTGAGAGGGCACAGGCCAGACTGAGGAACCCTCTGTGTGCACAAATTTTTGTGTACCAGGCCTCTATTCCTATATAATAGAAGAGAAACATGCAAATTAGCTGTCCTTCTGCTATGCTCAAGCCACGCCCACCAGCCAATGAGGAGTGAGCTGCAAATTAACCCAACAAAGATGACAGGTAATTTGCATACACAGAGCAGAGTGGGAGAGCTAGCAGCTTGGGGGGACATGGCTCCCTTGTTTACTCCCTTGTGGGGACATGGCTCCCGCAGTCCCCAGAGGGAGGGCAGAGCAGGAGAGTCAGAGGCTTGGGAGGATGTGGCTCCCTTGGTCAGGGAAAACCCAGAGCATGAGGAGCACCAGGAATGCTGGGAATAGTAGTTCTCCTAGACACTAGAGCAAAGTGAGCCTGGAGCAAGTGACTATTGCAGTGGGGGATGGAGGGAAAGCAAAGGTGAGACACATACCGTATTTTCTGGCATATAAGATGACTTTATAACCCAGGAAAATCTTCTCAAAAGTTGGGGATCGTCTTATACGCCCAGTCGTCTTATATGCTGGAAAATATGGTATATTAAGAAGAAATACACATATACACCACTGCAAAGACATCTGAGCTACAGAGAAGTTAGAGTGTTTTTCATATTTTTAGAGAAATGGAATTGTTGTTGATGTGACTAAAATCTTGGTACACTGGATAGTGAAAAGTTCAAAGTGAAAATTACTATATTGAAATACATTTCAATAAAACATTAGACTCCCTCTATAGAAAATTACTAGAAGACACTAAAATGTTTAATGGGGATTTAGTCAGCAGCCCTATTTAAAAAAAAAAAAGCCCGTTCAATATTCTAGCAGAATGTAACAAGGGTTTTACAATGAGCATCTCTTGCTACTTCAGATGTTTTATCATGACTAGACTGAGTTTTTATCTTGGGACTTTGGTATTTTTTTTGTGGGCTCAGTTTCCTAACATGTTATTTGCTCTGTTCCTATTGGTCATCAATACTGGGGCCCCTACCAGGTCATCTTAGCTGACTTCTATTTACTGCTACCAATTCTATGACTTATTCCAAGCATAACTCTCAGAAAATCTGGTTCATCTCTTACCTATACATTGAGATCCCTCCTTCAGTACTTTAAATATTTTTTGTCAACATGATTTTTATTTTATTTCATTTTCCCAAGGGCCCTGACAGTGCCAAAGCAGACTGTGCCTTGGTTGGAAGATCAGCCTCCTCTGGAGTTGGGCAACTCTAATGACACAACTTGGGACTGATTCCCAGGTTTCTCAACTCCCCTCCCCCTGCCTGCACACCCTCTCCCCCTACACACACACACACCAAAGGGATGAGACCCTTTTCATTTGCTGCCAAGGTTGGCTGACTTTCACTCTTGGATTTCAGTTACTACTTAATCACCCTCAGCCTTTTGTTATCCATTTCATAAAGTTTGGCTGCATAATATAACTCGATAAAGTTTGGCTGTATAATGTATTTCTCTCATGCTTTTCAACACTGGATCTGTTAGTGGATTCCTCCCTCATTGGTATAACATTGCAATTCACCACCAGTGAAATTTAGATAATTTGACCACCGCTAGGGTTTTTCCAGTGATGGAGTCTTTTTTGCCAGCTAGGCAAATTGGTGATTTAAAAAAAATCATTCTATTACTGTATTTTCTGGCGTACAAGATGACTGGGCGTATAAGACAACCCCCAACTTTTGAGACTGGGTTAAAAGGTCATCTTATACGCCAGAAAATACAGTACATGTTTTCTCAAAAAACTCTTGACACAAACTGTCAGAGTTTGGGTCCTTTATTTCATTATCTGACATGATTGCTAGCTTGGGTGGTATAAAATTTGAAAATCATTTCTTCTAAGATTTTAAAGTCATTGTTCCTCCAATATTATACAGAAACTAGAGGCCTGATGCACAAAATTTGTGCAAGAGTAGGCCTTCCTTCCCCCAGCTGCTGGCACTGGCTTCTCTCCAGTCGCTGGCAGGCACATGGGACGTGGGCTTCCCTCGTAGCCCCATCTTTGTCCAGAAGGTCCACCAGAAGGAGGTCCAGTCTAATTAGCATATTATGCTTTTATTATTGTAGATGTTTTATTGATCCTTAGTATGTTAATTTTCAAAACTTTTTAGAGGTATTTTTGTTTTCTTCTATCATGAAAAATTTGTGACCACTTTGTGTATTTTCTTTTTATTGCTAATTTTCTCAAAATTTAAAATAATTCTATGTTTCAATTATTTTCTCCAGGTCCTTGTTGAGCCCCTTTCAATCTACGAATGCGTGCACTTCAGTTGTCAATTTTCTTCCCTCCCTCTGTTATCTCATTCTGAAAGTACTAAGAATCAAATGTGGGATTGTCCAAATTTTTTATTAATTTTATCATTCAAACTTTCTCCTTTTTAATTTCTTCTACTATTTTTTCGTTTCCAATAGCTCTTTCAATGTCCTTTGAGTTTACTTTTCCTAGCATGCTGTTACGTGGTTGTTTAAAATGGATGAATGTGTTGCTTGTCTCTCGAAAGGCATTTATTATTTACTTGAAGCTTTCTTTTGTCTTTCTGCACTGCCTCAATTCCTCTGAGTTCCTCTTCGTTCCTTTGTTTGATTCCTTTGTATTAGAAGAGTTCTCCAGATGTCTAGTGATCCCTCTCTGTCTGACCTTGAGGCACTAAATTTTGTTGACTGAAAGTTTGTTGAACAACTGCAGAATTTTAAGGGTCAGGTACAGATGAAGGTGACTCAGGAGGGATGTGGCATTTCATTAGTGTCTCCAACAGTTATATCTGCTTCCCTATGGAAGGAAGATTGGTGCTGTCTTTAGCCTGGAAATTATGAGCGTGAGTGCCTGTGATCTGGCAGCAAAGTAGGAGTGGGGGCTTGGCCCCCACCACTCAATGTGTAGACACACATTATCCCCTAGTTCTAGCATGGTACTCAGCTTTAGTAGTGCTTACTATTCACAATTCCAAATTATTACAGGTTAATCTAGTAAGAGAGTAACTTTTCAGTATTCTGCTTAGGTGTGCATGTGTATGTATGATGTGTGAGACGGAGTTGGAAGAAATAGCTGAGTGCTTGCAAAAGAGTCTATAGCCAGGGGTTTCTAAGTGACATTGAAGAGCTTTCCCTTTGCAGCTCCATCTTCTAACCCGCCTTCACAGCTAGCAAGTGCTTTCAAGTCTTCATCTTTTTAATGGTTCTTCAATGGCAGTTTGACTGGTTCTTAGTTTCTGCTCCTATAGTCCATTACTTTATCTTGTCTGAGAAAGTAGAAACTTTCATCATTCAATAAGCATCCTTATTCTTGTGACATCCTGTCTGTGTCATCTAAAAAATTCTTCACATAGCCCTGATCAAGTGGCTTAGTTGGTTGGAGTGTTGTCTCATACACCAAAAGCATGTGGGTTCAATTCCTGGTTAGAGCACGTATCTGAGTTATGGGTTCAATCTCTGGTCAGGGTGAGTACAGGAAGCTACCAATCAATGTTTTTCTCTCACATTGATCTCTCTCTGTGTGTGTCTCTATTCCTCTCTCTTTAAAATCAATTTAAAAAACACACACATATCCTTGATCAGGGTTAAAATAAAAGTAAAACTTCTTTATATAGTTATTTCAGTGGTTTATATAGAGTTTACTGTGGTAAAGACATGCATTCAATCTACAATGTAAAGTCAAATGTCCATAAGTCTCCTCAAAAGATGACTGCAGTCATCAATCACATCCAGAATTTCAGCCATCTCAATTCAATCGCAGGAATGTATTTTCAATCGACCCACCAATCTGTATTATCTATGCTACCGTACAATTTAAAGACATTATATATAATATTTGTCCTGAATTACATTTCTAATCTTGCCCTAACCATTCTACAACTGCAAAAATATAAATATGACTGTTATCCTCTTCCTTACTAACTTTTCAAATTTCTCAGATTCCTAAGCATAATCTCTCAAGTTCTTAGTGCTACACACAAAGCACTTGATCTCTGCCTTTCCCAACTAGCAGTACATGAACACAGGGATACACAGATGCAATATGCTCACATGCTCCCTCAATATTAAGCTCTTTGCATTTCTATAAATGGTCACTCATTTCTTTCACCATGAACTGCCTACTGCCAATTCCTCTAATAAAGCTCATGTCTTTCTTTATATTATTGATAGAGTTTAACTGTAGCACATGCCAGGATGTTCGTCCTGACTCTGTATTATAGAATGTCTTCACAGTACTTCCTAGTTAGCTCCAAGTGGCATTTACCACATAGCATTCATTGCTCTGTTTTGACCTCTTCCTCTAACTACTTGCTGTGTTATGAGCCCAAGATTGTAAGGTCTTTAATGGTGTTTGTATATTTTCCTGTATTCAGTTATAATTCCTGCCACACTACTTGGCACATTGCTGATTCTCAGCAAGTACTTGATAAACAAATATACAAAGACTACTACTATAAATGCCCCCAAAATCAAAAACAAACAACAACAACAAAAAAACAATTAGGGGAATGTGAATAATCTTTGTTATAATTAGGCTTTTTTTTTTTTTTTGGTGAAAGAATTTGTTATTGACTTTGTTCTTTTAATGAAGAAGCCACAACTAAAAAATTCTGGCCCTAACAGCCAATGAATCATTTACTATCATTGATTTTCTCATTAGATTCTTTTTTAAAGAAAAAAGTTTGCCTTCTGGAGAAACTAAAGGAATTATTTTGGCTTTTCTTTAAAGGTTTTGTAAATAAAAACAATAAAAGTAAAGGTACATGTTTTATGTTTATACTGGTCTAAAGCATTGCAAAAATATGGTGAAACATGGCCTTTAACTTTCAACATCAAGAGTATGAAAGTATAATAATTTTTATAGTATTTAAATGGTGATCACAATTAAATATGAATTATAAATTTATAGTTGGATCATAAGACATGAAGAAGAAAAATATGGGTGCAACTAATTATTAACTAGCAATCTTCTGATAAACTACTAGAAAAAGATAATACTTTTTTCATAATGATGATTATTTTTTTTACAATTCAATGATTTCAATAAACTCTTATGATTATTCTTGATGACAAACAAGTGTACTGGAAAGGAACATATTTAGAAGCATTTTCTAATAATGCTTTGTAGTAATGCAACCAAGACAGATTGCAGTAAACACTTCAGCGAAGATTTTAAATAAAAGGAAAATCATACTATTCACTATCATTAAGGCAACATGTAGATAAAGAAAACAAGATCATCATCACATTTTATTCTCACTACCATGTCAGGCTTCACTAACAAAAACGGGTTATCATTTCAAAGCTATAATTGCTGGTGTCAACGGGATAAAAGGGTACATTATCCAGAAACATTTTTTCATTATTATTTATTTGAATTCATCTTTTTCTTAATAGGAGAATAAAAATGGAAGGAAAAATAATACTTCTACATCATTTGAAGGCATCTTCTAAGTTACATTTTTATATTTTCTTTGCCAATTTATAACCAATATTTTATATGCATTTTTGCATGCAAGAAACATCAGTTTTACTTATTCTTTTTAAGCTCTTTATATCTTCTTTCCTGTAAATAATATGTTAATTCAATATGTAGTACAGATAATACTAATATAATATTTTATGTCAACTACCCTATATACACACAGCATATTTTGTCCTGAGACCAAAAAGAAGTATACAATTTTTATAAGTCCTGTATAAAACTTCAAAAGTTACTCTGCAAGAAAAAGACATACTTTTCAAAGGCTTTTAAATTGGTAAATGTTATTAAAATAATAATAAAATAACCCATTAGGTTTTCATTCATTAGGACCTAAAATGAACTGTTTGTGCACACTCCATTATTCCTACAGAAAGGACAGCAAGCACTGTATGCCATAAAGATTTTCTATTTCTTGCTAACTGAGAAAAGCAAACATAAATTTTTAAGGAACTTTATGACAGAATAATCAACTGTATGAAGCAATGTTTTCATGAGTTATGTAAAATAATAGCTATATATTAAGCAGTTATTTGGATAAGAATGTAAGAAAATCTGAAACTTTGAATTGGCAATGAGTTAATCATTAGCAGTAACTGCAAACATTATTTGTCTTATTTTTGTTAATTGCTTTAAATATGTATAAGTGTAAACTAATAACTATAGTTAATTGCTTCAAACACTAAATTGAATGTCAATCGTAAGACCTATTTTAAGGGAAACACTATTTCTTATATTCTACCATGTTGCCTTGAATTATTTTTAGAATATTGTTTAAATAAAAGTGAACATAAAATGTCAAAAAACTCTCTATACTCGTAGTTTTAATAGAACTATATGACCAGAGCATAAATTTAATATAATATTCACAGCACTAAGAAATAAATCCATTTTAAATTAACAATAATTTTATATGAGTGATGACATTGCCTGCCGAATTATACCCACTATTTACAATGTGACTGTGATATTTACTCACCATCATCATGCACACTCTCTGGAGCTTAACCTGTGTGTAGTCCCCTGTGCCTTACAATGATTCAGTTCTCTCACACTTTTGTGTATTCATTCAGATTATGGTGAAATTTTCACTTAGCTCTAATTCCAAATATGCATATAACCCATCCAAATTATTTTTCATTAACCACTGATAATGAAAGTAACACTACTGGGCTACAATGTGTATGTATGTTATACTATTCTGTCAGCACTTAATTACATATTCACAATCCAAATAATCCTAACTAATAAAAACGTAATATTAAAATTAACCGTTTCTTCGGGACGGGCTAAGCCATGCCCACCACCCAATCAGAGTGACTGTATGTAAATTAGCCCAGCCAAGATGGCGGAGGCCGCAGCCCCGGTGTGTGCGGCTTCTCCGGGGCTGCAACCTCCACCATCTTGGGAGCCTCCATCCGAGAAGGCATCCGGTGCCCTGAGCCGGCCCATGCCTTCCCAGGCGGAAGCTTTGGGGGGGCAGGACCAGCCAGCCAGACCCCCCAGGCCTTCCTCCTGGGTCTGGGAGGCCATGGGTTGGCCACCTGCCACCAGATCGCTTCCCAGGCAGATCGCCTGGAGGGTCAGTGGGAGCTGTGGCCAGCCTGAAAACTGCCCTCAGACCCTCACCCAGGCTTGCCACACCCCCTGGGATGAGGGTTCCCACTGGGGAGCTTGGCCAGCCTGCAAACAGACATTGGCCCCTCACCCAGGCTGGCCAGGCACACCAGCAGGTGGACATCCCTAGAGGGGTCCCAGACTGCGAGAGGGCACAGGCTGGGCTGAGGGACCCCTCTCCCCCCCCCAGTGCACAAATTTTTGTGCACCGGGCCCCTAGTTAAGACATAATTTGGTTTCTTTGAAATATTGATAAATATCTCTATATATAAAAGCCTAATTGACCGTTCGACTGTTTGACTGGTAGCTATGATGTGTATTGACCACTAGGGGGCAGACACTCAATGCACAGGCATGGAAACATGGAACAGATTGATGAATCTCAGAGGGGAGGGGGCAAGGTGGGAAGAGATTAACCAAAGATTTTATATGCATACTAGAGGCCCAGTGCACACATTTGTGAACTGGTGAGACCCCTCAGCCTGGCCTGAAGGTTGGGCCTAAACCAGCTCTCCAACATCCCCTGAGAGGTCCTGGATTGTGAAAGGGCACAGTCCAGGCCAAGGGACCCCACCGGTGAACGAATCTGTACACTAAGCCTCTAATTAAAATATAAAATATAAATACAGAGAGGAGGTAGATATCCAAAGTATATAAAATTGCAATTGTTATTGTAGAGTATCTGTAGACATGAAGTACCTGTTCATGGGTCCTACTGTAAAAAACACTATCAAAGATGTACTCTCAGGGTTAGAGCTTAATAAAAGTTAAGCAATATCAAAATTTGATGAGTTAATTTTTAGGATTTTTAGCACTAAGATGAGATCACTTGCCTTTAAAAAATCAACAAAAGATGACAGATATAAAATTCATATCTAAAATGTCTAAGCACAGGGATTTTCAAATATTTCAGGAGTCAAACCTATTTGCAATTCAGCAAAATGTATGTGTCCTTGAACAAAGAATTTATTTGGTATAGTGAGCTATTAAATGTAGACTGCTAGAATAAGGAGCTACAAAAGATTTCTCCGTGAGTATATAAAGGATTTTTTTTCTCTCTATCCCTATTAAAATATTTTTATCACTCTCTTTCTCCCTCTCCTTCCATACACCCAAAAGATCTTTATTAATTGTGATCTAAATATCTAAAATGTAGAAATTGCAGATCTGTAATTATGCTGAAGCCAAAAATTTGTTCCATGGACATCTTCAGAACCTATGTGTGGAAGCTGCTCAGCTAATAAAGTAGTCTGACTGATCTTCTTACTTTTTCCATGCTACTTATCACTGTGTGACCTTAAAAAGAATTCCACCTCCTTGTACTAGTTATTAAAGTAAATGGTATATAAATAGCCCAACAAAGAAATGCCTGTTTACTAGAAAATAACATTTGAACATTGGAAATTGCATTTACAAGTATAAAGCAGTTGATTCTAATTTTAACTGTATTTTACTCCTTTCATGGGGTAAACTACATGAGTATTTGTAGATTAAACTCCAAGAAGACATGACCTGGGGAATGCCCTGATGTGAAGAATCATAAGGTGTCAGTGGGCATTTAAAGAGAGAAGTTGGGCCACTTTAGGAGCTGAAAATAGGGTTCAAATGTTGTTTTTTTGTGTGACAATTTTGCCTAAATGTGATTTTAATAGAGGGTTATAAATTACTTGTTGCAGATGTAACTAAACGCTATCCTAAACCTGATAAAAAATACATTAACTTTGATAGATATTTTTTGTTTTATTTATGGTCTCAAGTTCAATGGCTTGAGTTTCAGGAGTCCATATTCCAGTGAATGACTGATCACAGTTGTCATCCAATCACCAGAATAAATTTCCCATTCCTGATCTGTTTTATAAGTTGCAATTCTTTTTATTCCTTGCAATGAGGCAATTCAAATAATCAATCCTCATTACTATGGTATTTTGGAAACATATTATAGAATAAATCATTAAAATATAGGGTTGCATTATTTTGTGAGAGAGAGAGAAAGAGAGAGAGAGAGAGAGAGAGAGAGAGAGAGAGAGAGAGAGAGAAGAGAGAGAGAGATCAGGCCAGCAGGGGACAAGGTAGGGGCGATCAGGTCAGCAGGCAGAGGCAGTTAGCCTAAACCAGCAGTTGGACATTCCCTGAAGAGCTCCCAGATTGGAGGGGGTGCAGGAGGCTGGGCTGAGTGATCCGACCCCCCTGCCGCCAGTGAACAAATTTCGTACACCGGGCCTCTAGTTATTAATAACAAACTACAACGTTCACTAATGACTGATTGCTATAATCGTGTTGCATTCATTTCCTTTATGTGCCTTTCACACAGGCACACCATTTCTCTCCACTAATACTCCAGTGAATATTCTAGCAGCCAATTGCCTTGTTATTAGTCTTGGAATGACTTGTTTGGT
Organism: Murina feae; assembly: GCA_004026665.1. Classification (NCBI taxonomy): domain Eukaryota; kingdom Metazoa; phylum Chordata; class Mammalia; order Chiroptera; family Vespertilionidae; genus Murina; species Murina feae. The sequence continues at coordinate 12,988 of PVJC01037556.1, forward strand.
GTACACAACAGGAAATATCTCACTTTCAGAGAACAAGAAAAATAGGTTTATTTGCATTACACTTATTAATTTATGCAGTTATTCAGTTCTGGTAAGTTAATGTTCAAGAAAAAATATTAATTTTTATTAAAATCTTCTATTATTTTAAGTTAATGATTACTTATTTATTTCAGCCCTTTGTATTCAGCCTGTCTCTATTGAAATAAACCTACATTTGTATGAAAATCAAAGCTTTTGTTTTCTTTGAGGCCCACATAAACTTAAATCTTGTTTATTTGGCCCGTGTTAGTCTTTGAATTTGACCTGCTTGCCTTAAAGGATGTTCTCTCACTCCTAATAGAACTAGATCTAAAGTCCAATAAGCATTTTTACACATTTCTTGAGGGTGCGGCTCTTTAGCATCTTAGCAACCCAATTTTGTTACAGTTCCATTATATTTTAATTTAAATGACAATGAAATCCTTGTAATATGCCAGTAGGCCTGCTCTTTCATCTTTCCTTGCTTCACTTTTCCTACTACTGCTTCCATCATGGAATATATCAGAGTTAGGGATTTGTCCTTTAAGACTGAAGTCAAAGGAGGACATCTGCTTTTGAAGCCTTACAGGATCCTTCCAAATAGTGTGGGTTTCTTTCTACTTTATTTCTTTACTGGAGCTTTGTATTGGCAAGGTTTTGCCCTTAGCCCTGAGTGGACATTGTTTACAGATTTCCTTAATAAACTGTTTATTCACTTAGGATATGCACCTAAGTTATTTCTATGCCTTTAGTACATACCAGACTGTAAACACCTAATAAATATTGTATAAATAGTTGAGTTAATTAATTTAAAATATATTTATGTAGAATGAGCAGGTCATATATGATGTAGTTCATACTTGTGCTATTCTGAATATATGTGATGAATACATATAAAAGCAAGGTGAATTACTTCCTATTTCTAATGACCTGGGAGATATTAATAATTTTATTTCTTTTTCTCTCTCGCTCTCCTCTCATTCTATTACAAAGACACATACACAAATACATACACCTACACAAACTTTCATACTCATATCTCAGTATAAATTACTTATAAAATAATCTTCAAAAATATCTGGGACAAGTTTAGAAAACTTTTATGGATAAGGACAAATCAAACTCTTGCTTTTAAAATTCGAAGGCAAGAAGAGTTTTCAGTGATATAAATTGGTCTACAAAACGTGTTGCTAAGGAACTAAAATATGCTGTACATATACTGACCTGTGCAGATACAGTACTTCCACTGACAATAAGGAGTATGAACATTTTTTTTCCTTACTGCCCAATGTTTTTGATGAAAAAGTACTATCAACCTAGATGGCAGACTGTGAAGTTAAAGTTCAATTCTAACTAATCAAATAGCCAGAGATCAAATTCTGACACCATGTTTTATTGGGGAAGAGATGTAACTTTCTAAAAAAAAATTTAAATCATTATAACAAACCAAAAATATTATTAGGCCCGAAAAGAAATATCTTTAGTTTTCTTGTTTTCACTATTCAATAATCTGTGTAAATAAACTATAAAAGATAATTGAATAGTTTATTCAGCATTTTTTTTGAGGGGGGAGAGAGAGAGAGAGAGAGAGAGAGAGAGAGAGAGAGAGAGAGAGAGATAAAGGCAGTTTAGGCTTCCTGGATGGCAGGGATTTCAGCATTTTTTTTTTTTTTCAGAAAAAGCATTTTATTTATTTGTTTGTTTGTTTTTTTAATTTCAAAGCTTAACCTTTCTCTTTTACTAAATACTAGAGGCCCAGTGCATGAATTCTTGCATGGATTGAGTCCCTAGGACTGGCCCGCAATCAGGGCCATTGGGGCCAAGCTGATTAGGGCCAGGCCATCACAGCCTGTCAGCTGGGGGAGAGGGAGAGGGAGGAGGACTGTGGGAGGTTGGCCAGCCAGGAGGAGGGACCGGGTGTGAGAGGTTGGGTGCTGACCCCAAGGAGGAGCCGGCCCTCAGCCCCCCTGGGAAAGGGGTCATGTCTGCCATCACCCACCCTAGTTTCCTGTCCCAGCCCAGGACCTGAAGGCCCTGGTGGCGTCAGGAGAGGAGGCAATGGTCACTGGGCCAGGCATGGAAGGAATGGACGCTGGCACCCTGCCACTGCACAGTTCCCCCCCTCCCTCCTTCCCTCACTGCTACGCCACCAAGCGTCTGCTCCCTGGTGGTCAGTGTGTGTCATAATGACTGGTTGACCGGTCGTTCTAGTCATTCCAGATATTCAGTCATAATGGTCGCTTAGGCTTTTATGTTTATAGATTTTAGATTCTGGCCAAATCTTTGCATTTGTACTGCTACATGATTAGGCAATCCTATGAAAAATATAATACAAGTAATGCCTTACAGTAAAAGTTTTCTCATCTTTTCCATTTAAATAATAAAATGAAATTTAATGTTGATATATTTTCTTTCAATATAAACAGAATTTATCAATAAAATGTAGCTAAAATTTGAAAAAAAAGCTGCAAATATGAATTCTATTTTTTTAAAATATGAAAAAAAGAAGTAAATTTAGATCATAATTTCTACAACTGCAAAAGTCAGATTAATCTGCTACAATGGAGTCAGTGAGCATAATAAATTATTCGGTAGCATTCAAAACTCACTTTATTTTATTACCTACCATCTGAATAAGCTGTCTTTTCAGGAACGCGTTATTTATTCCATTATTAAAAAAATAATTCTACCTCAATTGTTATAACTTTGAAACTATGGGAAATGCATCTTTACTTTTGTTTATGTTTTTGATATTTTGTTAATCTTCACTGGAAGTTATGTTTTCCATTGATTTTTTTTAGAGGGGGTAAGAGGGAGGAGGAGGAGGAAGAGAAGGAGGAGGAGGAGGAAAGAAAGAGAGAGAGAAACATTGATGTGAGAGAGACACATCGATTGGTTTTTCTCCTGCATGTGCCCCAACCAGGGCCTGGAATGGAACCTGCAGCCTGGTGTGTGCCCTGGAAAGGTAATTGAACACACAACTCTCCAGTCGGCACTGGGGCTGACTCACTAACCCCACCAGCCAGGGCGCGTTTTCACTTTTTGAAGGGTAATACTTTCATAAAACATCAAAATAGTTCTTTAAATCATGATTTTAGGACTACTAATAAGTGAAAGCGATTGAATAATTGCATATATTTTTAATTTTGCATTTGGTAAATTTTCATACAGTAGAATTAAAATAATTTAACAAACATATAATTTTTAAGCAAAAGAAGTGTAAAAATATGGTAATCTCTCTGCTAATTCAAACAAATTAAAAACAACATAATTCTAAGAGGAATTGTTAAATTATATACACTTAAAACTATTTTTATCAATTCATGCAAAGCATATACCACACAGATCATGAAAAAAATGGAATGTCAGGAACCCAAGTGACTTACATATATTTTATTTATTATTTTTTTTATTTTTATTATTATTTTTTTAATATGGAGCACCTCACAAATTTGAGTGTCATCCTTGTGCAGGGGCCATGCTAATCCTCTCTGCATCATTCCAATTTTAGTATATGTGCTGCTGAAGTGAGCACATACTTACATATCTACTCTATAAAAACGAAATATTAAAATTAACCGTTTTTCCGAGACAGGGTAAGCCACGCCCACCAGCCAATCAGAGCGGCTGTATGCAAATTAGCCCAGCCAACATGGCGGCCGCCACTCACGGACCTGAGTAAACAGTCCTTTCCATTGCGGCAGGAGCGAAAGTGAAGCTGCGCCCGCTCAGCTCAGCTCCGATTAAACTGCCTCTAGCAAAACACAGCTTTGAAACAATGTAACAATCATAGAATCCTCAGGAGCTGAAGGAAAGAGCAGCCCGGGCCTCACCAGTAAAAGTAACAATTGTTTCATTATAGACACTGCGAGGTGAAGCAGAGGAGGCTTCGTTAGTTAGAAGGCTGCCTTAAAGAAACAGTGTATCAATTATAGAAGATAACCCCAGGCCTTCAAGGAACAGCATCAATTATAGGAGAGAAACCGCAGAACCTGCGTCCAGCCAGCCTTGCTGGGACATTGGGTCAATGGGAGCTGTGGGCAGCCTTAAAGCCCGTCACCCAGGCTGGTCAGGGACACCAGCAGGTGGGCATCCCCCGAGGGGTCCCAGACTGCGAGAGGGCACAGGCCGGGC